>JARYHS010008264.1:0-39482 GCA_031002005.1 Vandiemenella viatica
ATATCACATACAGATTGGATCTACTATTTCGCTGTTAGTTCGAACTTTTTTAATTGCCAAATGTCAGTTTGTCTTTCCATTGTTACCATATCCACATCAGATTGAAGTCGGAGAAAAGAAGGTGTGCTGATAAAGCTTAAGCAGGTTCAAAAATCGGTTTCGAATTTTTTTGAGTGAAACTTCTTTGGACACAGTTGCGACGATTTGATAAGTGCGCATGCGCATTAACGTTCTGGATATGCGCTCCAAATGTTCAACTTGCTAAACAGCGGACCATATTAAATGTGAAATATTTATTTCCTATTTCAGTTGCTATAAACCCTTGATTTCAAAAGTATATACAAATTCATTAAATTCAATGGAAGTAGAATAATAATAGAAATAATATAAACTAATATTATAACCAATAATAATCATTATAAAACGTACTATCAATAATATCTGTATAGTAAATAGTTTTCACTTGTTTCCGATAGAAATTTTATTTTACTGATGTCTCTCTCGTACTATTGATTATAAGAAAGTTATCAGATAATTTAATACAAAACTCTACAGACAAAATACAAAGGCTGGATGCAATACTTTATAATCTACCAGAGTGAGATTTATATTTTTTATAATTTTCATCTGTTTACAAGAATAAATTAAACAAACTCCCTGTTTACTATAAAAATGCAATTAAGGTCGTATCGTTTATCCCGATCAAATGTGGAAGAATCTTATATATATATAAAAATAGACGTGTTTTTTCCTATATTTCACTTTTCAGCCACCACTACCTAGCACAGATCACTGATGTTTGTGGGTGGAAGTAGCATGGAGTTTCCTGTCGTGCACAACGTTGGCCGAATGCCGATAGCTGTGGGGATGTGGGAGATATAATGATTAAAGTTGGTCAGTGCAGGGCGTTTTCATATTTCGACCAAAAATTCGTATCTCCGTATACTTCTCTTTCCTGCCACAACTACATAACATAGACCTTTGGTATTTGTGTGGTAGTAGAATCGTCTCCTGTCGTGCACTATGGTTGTTAGATGTCGGTAGCTATGGGGGTGTGGGAGATATGGGGGTTGAAAGTGGTCGACCTGTGGCAATTTCATACTTCTGCCAAAGACAAAAGTGTCATGGTGTATCACTTTTCAGCGAAAACTATAGATCACAGATAACTGGCGTTTGTGTGTAGTAGTAGCACAGAGTCACCTTTCGATCACAACAGCGGCCGAATTTCAGAAACTGTGGTACTGTGGTAGATATGGTGGTTGTAAGTGGCCGACCAAGGATATTTTCGTATTTCGACTGTCTCCGCATATGTCACTTTTCTGCCACAACTACATAGCATAGAGCATTGGTGTTTGTGTTTGGTAGTAGAATCGTATCTCATGTAGTGCACTATGGTTGTTAGATGTCGGTAGCTATGGGGGTGTGGGGAGAAATGGGGGTTAAAAGTGGTCGATATGTGGCAATTTCATACTGTCTGCAAAGACGAAAAGTGTCATGGTGTATCACTTTTCAGCGAAAACTATAGATCACAAGATAACTGGCGTTTGTGTGTAGTAGTAGTCAACAGAGTCACCTTTCGATCACAACAGCGGCCGAATTTCAGAAAACTGTGGGTTAGATATGGTGGTTGTAAGTGGCCCGACCAAGGATATTTCGTATTTCGAATGTCGCCTGCATATGTCACTTTTCCTGCCACAACTACATAGCATAGAGCATTGGTGTTTTGTGTTGGTAGTAGAATCGTATCTCATGTAGTGCACTATGGTTGTTAGATTCGGTAGTATGGGGGTGTGGAGAATGGGGTTGAAAGTGGTCGTACTGTTGGCAATTTCATACTTTTCTAAAGACCAAAAGTGTCATGGTGTATCACTTTTCAGCGAAAAACTAAGATCACAGATACTGGCGTTTATGTGTGTAGTATAGCAACAGAGTCACCTTTCGATCACAACAGCGGCCGAATTTCAGAAACTGTGGTACTGTGGTAGATATGGTGGTTGTAAGTGGCCGACCAAGGATATTTTCGTATTTCGACTGTCTCCGCATATGTCACTTTTCTGCCACAACTACATAGCATAGAGCATTGGTTTTTGTGTTGGTAGTAGAATCGTATCTCATGTAGTGCACTATGGTTGTTAGATGTCGGTAGCTATGAGGGTGTGGGAGAAATGGGGGATAAAATGGTCGACCTGCGGCAATTTCATATTTCTGCCAAAGACGCATGTGTCACGGTGTATCACTTTTAAGTGAAAACTATCAATCGCAGATTACCGGCGTTTTTGTGTGGTAGTAACACAGAGTCACCCATCGATCACAACGTTGGCCGAAATTCGGTAACTGTGGGAGTGTGTGAGATATGGTGTTTGAAATTGGTCGATCATGAATATTTTCGTATTTCATCCAAAGACTTGTGTGTATCCGTAAATTTTACTTTGCTGCCGGAACTACATAGCGCAGAAGACTGGTATTTGTGTGTGGTAATAGTATCGAGTCTCCCATCGTGCACTATGGTGGTTAGATGTCTACAGCTGTCAATATGAATACTTTACAATCACGAACGAAGTTGTGGGTACCAGCTATTATATTATAAATGTGGAAGTAAGTTTCTGTCTTTTTGTTACGTTTTGACGACTAAATGGCTATATCAATATTGATGGAATTTAACAATGAAATAGTGTAGGAAGGACACAGGACATTTTTTCGGTATGAATAACAGTTTTAGTCACGAAATTTTAAGAACTTACAGTCCCAGTCTGTTAGTGTTTGATTTATTAATAAATTTCGATAAGAAACAAAATTATTATTTAGTATAGAAGTCAATTTGCTCTGCACTGTACTATTCATTTGTGTCTGTATAAAAGTTTCTGGCACCAATTTGTCTTCCTTCTTGACATGCCTTACTGACGTAAACCTGGCCGAAGGTGCAGGTCTAGAAGACAATGTGCTGCTATTAGATTATAAGATTCAGATGCTCATGTTGAAAAAACCAAGCTGAAATAAAGCTGCAATCAGTTAACCCCCCCCCCCCCCACACACACACATCCCCGCACCTTCGCTTTCTTTTCTGTTTTTAAATATGTTGTAAATTGATTCTCTTCATGAGACAGATTAGACGATAGGATGATATAATGATGGCTTTCCATCATATTATGTCGACTCGGTGTTGTTTGGGACAAATCTTACGTTACTAACAGTTTTCTATATCCAATTTGGAAATGAAACTCCAAGTCCACGCGTACGAAGTCGCGGGTAACAGCTAGTAATTTTAAAAAATCAGAAAAAAATTACACAGGAATAATATACAGAAAAAGTGTGTATGACTCATAGAAGTTTCAATTTTTGCGCGTGTACACGCTCATACATTTTTTTTTTGATACTTTTTTTGGCCGCGGTAGGGATAAATTTGTTAGTGTACCACGTTACCACTTACGCGTTACGTGTTTACGGTGCATGCGCGCAAGCACTTAAAGTTCTACGCTTGCGCGCTTGACATTCTGCGCATGCAGCTATCTTTTAAGCTCGTCTAAAAAAGTGAGTATTTGGTACATCGTTTTAAATTAGTTTGAAATACGTTTTCTGTACTTGTATGTATAAGTGAGAACATACATGTTTCATGAGAATGTCCAAACAGTACGAAAAATTTTAAAGCTTAAATTGCTTCGTTACTCACTGAAAATTTCGTGTTGAGGTCAGACGGTATATTTAGATCCGGAGAAGTCGCCACTACATGCACCAGTTTTTTTTAGTTGCTTTATTTTTGCTTATTTGTTGCTTTTTGTTTATTTATTTTGTTGCATGTAGATGATTCCAGTATATGCTTTGATCGCTGTTGTTGTAATGAAAGAAATTTGGAGTCACCTTTGCATCGCGATACAGTGAATTTATTAGTGGGCACGGGATGAAAGCTTACTTTTCATGCAGAAATATTAAAAATTTTATTTACAGCTGTGGGGATGAATTATTTAAGCTTATAAAAAATATTTAAGTTATGAGCCAGAAATCTGCGTTCAACTCGTAATTTTTTACGGGCTTGGAAGCTAGTTATTGACGAAATTTTACACACTGATGTATGTACCAGTATGTTTAGTTGCTTTCCCTATTTCAAACCAAAAATCTACGTTAAACCCGTCATTTTTGACGGGCTTAGAAGCTATAATTATTAACAAGAATTAATTGTAGGGATGGTTATCAGATAACTTTATCCAAGAGGTTCTCCGATAAAAACTCTAAATACAAAATACAGACGACGGTCAGATGAAATAAGTCTATTATATATCGAATTCTCCTTTAAATTTTTTATAATTTTCATTTGTTTACAAGAACAACTTGGAAGTTCATATTTGGTGCTGAAACGCAATATAATATTGTTCGTCGATTCTAGTGCTAAAGAGACATCTAAAATATCAAAAAATACACAGAAAAATACAAAGAAGTTTCACTTCTTACGCGTGTACACACTGATAAACGCACCAGTTTTTTTTAATCGTGTGAGATCTTTGGCCGGGACATCTCTGAGGGAATATGTGACTATGTTTGGCTACATAGTGGCAGAGCTCTTCCGCCTCTGCCTTTTTTTTTGTTACATGTTTATTATCCGATCAGCAAATTTAGCTTTACAGGATAAAGTTGTCTTTTAAAATCATAGCATTCTTATTGACATGGTTGAGGTCAGCCCATTAGAGCCCCTCAGTAACTACATAAAAGTGATATAGTAAATATTTTGCTACATAGTGAAAATAGTCTCAACAGTATTAAAATAGTAATAAGAACAGTTATTAGTATTAAACATATATATGTAGAACAATATACAGTTGTAATTAAGTTGATTTAAGATAACTACACTTTTGTTCATGAAATACATATTGTTTTTTTATATTTTTTATTTTTTTATTTTCAACGCTGAGGATAATCTTGTTTCACAACATATGGTTTACTGGTTTATTTCGTCTTCAAAGTCACTGTTCGATAGATAAATGTCTTGAGGAAGGCGTTTTTTAAGTCTAGTTTGACCTGTTCTTTTTCCTAGTTCATAAAACCGAGCACCAGGTACTGAATTAATTCGTTTTATAAAATTTTTAGTTTGTTGCCTTATGAATTCATTGATGTAAGAAATATTTAATTCACGGTGCAGCTGACTGTTGCGTACGTACCATGGTTCGTTCACGGCTAATCGAAGAACTTTATTTTGGAATATTTGCACTCTTTGTAACTTGCTACGACTAGCACATCCCCATATTGGACATGCGTATGTTATGAGCGGTCGTAATATCATTTTGTAGATTAATAGGCAGCATTCTGTTTTTAATGATGATTTTCTATTTAATACTGGGCATAGTTTGTACAATCTGGCATAGGCTTGGTTTATTTTATTATTAATGTGTGTGTTCCACGTTAACCGCCTGTCAAGATCGACACCGAGGTACTTAATTGATTGGTCAGGTGGGTTCCATGCAATGTTATTTCCCATAATGTTTATCTCTGGCGGGTTTAGTGGGCGTCTCAGTGTAAAAATTTTGGCTTGACATTTGCCGGGGTTTAGAGATATTCGCCAGTGATTTAACCATTCGGTTAGTTGTGCAATTGCATCCTGTAGGTAATTGCGTGCGTCGTGGATATCGTTGTGTGAAGTGTATACTACTGTGTCATCAGCATACATTGCAGTCGAGGTATTTGTGAAAGTTGGAATGTCCGACGTGTATATGTTGAATAGGGTGGGCCCTAAAACAGATCCTTGTGGGACTCCTGCTGTTACTGGTCGTGTTGAGGATATTTTTGTGCCCACTAGTACACTGAAGGTTCGGTTCTGTAGAAAGCTTTCTAAGATTTTGTACAAATATAAAGGCATTCCTGATTTTTGAGTTTATAGAAGTCCACTATGCCATACTTTGTCAAATGCCTGGACAACATCCAGAAAAGCAGCCAGGGTGTGATGTTTAAGTTCAAAGCCCCTTGTGAGGTCTTCAACCAGGCGTAGTATTTGGTGTGAGGTTGAGTGCATCGGGCGAAATCCAAATTGATGTGGTGGGATGGTTCCGGTAGCATCAAGGAAGGAAGTTAACCGCGTCCGTATTATCTTTTCCAGTAATTTTGATAAGGTTGGGAGTAAGCTTATAGGTCTATAGCTAGAAGGTAGGGAAGCTGGTTTATTAGGTTTATTGAAAACTATGATATTAGCATGTTTCCACGCTATTGGAAAATATCCAGTACAGAGAATGCTGTTAAAGAGTGCTGTGAGATAACTTATTGCCTTAGGGGGTAACGACTTCAGCGCTATGTTGGGTATATTATCATGACCTGGCGATTTTCTTACGGGCAAATTTTTAATTATTTGTCTCAGTTCTCTTGGGGTAGTGAATTTGACATAATTCTCCGCTCCAATGGTCATATGCCGATTGGAATCTTCGACTGTTTTGTTGAACTCATGATCTACTATAGGATTCGGTTTGAAGACGTTTTCAAAATGATCTGCTAAAATTTCGCACTTCTCTGAATCACTAGATATGTATTTGTCGTTCAATTTTAAGGGCGGTAAGACAGTGGGTTCCCTGAGAATTCGTTTCGTAGTTTTCCATAGCGATCTATCACCAGGATCTAATTCCGATAGATAATTTTGATATGTTTCGTAGCGAAATGAGTCGAGTTCTAGTTTGACCTGTCTAATTAATTGGTTTAGGAGTCTGCGAAGGTGCGGGAGTCGCTGCCTTTGCCACTGTCTGCGGGTTTTTTTTGTAGTTGATCAAGTCAATGATTCGTTGCGGTATTCTTTCATGGAGTGACTTAAACATTCTTGTTTGAGGCTTCTTGATTGATAGTTCTACCGCTTGGTGAATTGCAGTTGTTAGATGTTGTACACCTTCATCAATGCTGTCTTTAGTGTCTTGCCTAGAGAATGGTAATAGTATCTGATTGAGATTAAGTTCGAATAAATTCCAATTTACCTGCCCGGGTAGTATCTTTTTTGTTTGTTCTATTGTTTCGGGGCTTGTACCAAATTTTGCTAAAACCGGAAGATGATCTGAATCTAGCTCAGAAATTGCTTCCATATATATTGGTAGTGGTGTGTTTTTTGCTAGGGCAATATCAAGTATGTCAGGCACAACATTTCTATTATTAGAAAAGTAAGTTGGCCCGTGTGGTGCGACTATATGCAGACCAAGGTTACCTGCAGCGTCGAGCAGTTTCCTGCCGTTTGGTGTTGTTGCCCGACATCCCCAAGCTAAATGCTTACTGTTGAGGTCCCCCATTAATATGATAGACTGGTTATGATCAAATATTGGCACGAGTTGTTGTTGCGTAAGCCTCCGATTTGGTTGTTTATAAGCGGCAATGATTGTTATTTCGGAGTTAGTTTTAGTTTGTATTCGGATTCCGACAGTTTCGAGATCATTGGCGGGCATATAAATCGAGTAATGACTAATGCGGTTTTTAATTAGTATAGCTACACCGCCGGAGGCTATAGGTGCGTCACGATCTGTTCTGTATATTTTATATCCAGTGATTTTGAAAGTATCATTAGAGGTAAGATGTGTCTCGGTTATACAAGCAATATCAACATTGTGGCGACTCATAAATTCTGCAAGCGTAGATTTTTTATTCCGTACCCCGTTTGCATTCCAGTTTAGGAGTGTTAATTGAGAGACATTGACAGTATTATTTGCCATTTTGGAGGAAACTGGCTACTGATGACATAATAATCTCCTTTATCATGGGGAGAAAAGCAGAGATTAATCCAGAGACTAGTTCATGAATTAATTTGGTCCAGGTGGTACCTTGCTCGGTGTTGGTGCTCGTTTTGTTGTATGTTTGTGTCGAAAGGTGATGCGTTGCGGTTTCCTTGTAGTATGTTGCTGTAAGAGGGACGAAAGTTATTTTGCTGAATATGCTGTGAATTTGTTTTATCTTTGTTTTCCGTTATTGGTCAGCTGTGTGTTTAGGATGTCGTAGAGGGGGTAGAATTGTTGGTAAAGACGGGAATCCCGGAGAGGCCAGATTTTGCGGTGTGTGCATATCAGTCAGCTGTCTATCTGAGTTAAGCTTGTTTTGGTGTAAAGGTTTCTTGAAACTTTTAAGTTTAATTTCTTCATAATATTTACATCCCTTAAAGTTTGCTGGATGTTCCCCACCGCAGTTAACACATACCGGTTTTGCTGTACGCGGGTGATTGCATGAGGAGTAATGGTGTTTCCCATCACAGCGGACACATCGAGGGTCAAGTTTACAGTAGTTTTTTGTGTGCCCATAGAACTGGCAATTTGTACACTGAGGAATATCTTTTGACTTTCTAAGTGGTTCTACTTTAACAACGCAGTGGAACAGTCTATCTAATTCAAAGATATTGGCACAATCGCGATTTTCTTCAAGCTCAACTGCGCAGAGTGGCATAGGGTTCTTATCTTTATTCAGAAGTCTTGTTACTTTGTTCACTGGGAACTTAAGTCTTATTAGTTCTTCTTTTATTTCGTTATCTGTTAGTGAGTATGGTAAATTACGCACAATTACTGATAGATGTTTGGAGTCTGGGGCACGAAAAGTGTGGTTCTGTTTAATGGTATCAAAATGTTTTGTTAGCGTTCTAAAATCCTGAATAGAGGTTGTATTTATTTTAATCACTTTTCCTTTTAGTTCGGTTGAAAAGTCATTACTTAGCAAATTTTTGAGATCTCGAGTAAGTCTTTGATGATTGTTTACGTCGTGTAGAAAAATTGGTGGTGTTTTAACTACTTCTGTGATTTCGGTTGTCTCTTCTACAGGTTCTTCGCAATGCAAGATTTGGAATCTATTTTGCGTCGGTATATCAATAACGTATCTCATTTCTGGTGGTCCATTATCAGGAGATAAGGCCCTTGGAGGTTGTTGCAAGTTATTTTCACTATTTGTGCGCGGGCGCTTTTGACCGGTTCTTTTTGATCGTTAATAACATCCATGGGCGACATGACACTACTTGTATTATTTGGGCACTGGGTAGGCTGAGGCATATTGGCGCTTGCGTTAAACTGTACATACATTTGGTTCAGCAATGCGTTGGGCGTCGTGGGATGTTGTGTTGTCCCCATCGGTTGTGAGGATTGGAGTTGATGCTGTTGATATTGAAGCATCTGCTGCTGTTGCTGCTGCTGGTGGTGGTATAAATGTTGTTGCTGGTGGAGATGGAGCTGCTGGGCTGATTGTTGTTGCTGCTGTTGAAGATCATGCTGCAGGTAGGCTGTGAACTGCTGGTGATGGGCTGTTTGACATGGCTGCTGCTCTGGAACTGCTGATGTAGATGGGTGGGCTGCGTTGTCTTCGGAAATCATCTCGTTGGTGATATCGGATGAATTTACGGCACTTATATCAGAGTTCTCGCTGATCATTGAGTTGCGAATGGCCGAAGCCAAGTCCGTGTTTATAGACATCACAAGCAACCGGTCGCTCAGAACTTTCGATTGTAGTTTTCCACCTGATGGACCACTAAACAGTTTGTGGGGTCACATCGGTAGAAGGTTTGGTAGCTTACGTTAAACGATATAATATATTTACACTTATTGTTCAAAGTAATTCGCGCACACGTTGCGTCAGTAGAACTTTCCGATAGCGATACGAGCACTGTAGTGGAGGAAGTACACGACCGTTCTCGTCCGCTGCTCACACGGAAGTGGTATGGATAGAATTGCAGCTATGGAACGAGAAGAAATCCCGATATTTTGCCTGTATCGATTTCACGTAACAATGGAAACCGGAAATTTGAACCAGCGTTCTCCAGAATGCAATGCCTGGTCGTTCCCAAAGGGCTCGGACCGAGCGTGGTGGTGTAACGGTTAGCGTTCTGGCCTCGCATTCGGGAGGACGACGGTTCGAATCCACGTCCGGGCATCCAGATTTGGGTTTTCCATGGATTTCCAAATCACTCCAGGCAAATGCCGGGATGCTTCCTTCAAAAGGCCATGGCCGAATTCCTTCCCATTCCTTGCCCCCCCCCCCATCCTTTACCGTCTCTAAAGACCTCACTGTTAAGAGACGTTAAGCAGTTAAAAAAAAAAAGAAAAAAGGGGTTCGGTACCAATGAATTAATATAATATCTAACATGTCAGTACTTTCAATGTAACAAATTTCTTGTATGCCATATAATATTCATCTGGCGCCCCTTTTGGGAATGCAGCATGGCGAATTAAAACCCAGAATGGTTTTCCCTATTTAAGTAGTCCCCATTTACTCATCAACTACTGCAGAAAAAAAATGGGCCCCCGCCTGTCCTTGAACAGTGTATGATCCACTCTGCATGATTATTGCAATAAAGGAGGTAAAAGATAAATACACTCTACGTATACAAGGATAAACAAGTAGTATGCTGCGATTTTCTGATGATACTGTCTTGTTAGAAGAACACAGTGAAAATACTGAGAAATTACTGAACGGCATGAACAGAATACATATGGAAGGATGTGGACAAAATATAAACTAATGAAAGGTCAAATCCATGAAATATAGCAAAAATGATAGCGCCAACAGTAGATTAAATATAAAAATAGTATCAGTTGTAACAGGAGAGGTAAGTGAATTTGGTACTTAGAAATCAAAATTGCAACTAATGGCCGAAGCAAGAAAGATGTTAAAAGCTTAATGATACTAACAAAACAAGTCTTTTTCAAATAGTTATCTAGTATACTGATATCTGGTTACCCATATAGTTTATCTTGTACTTTCAAATATTGAGGTAGGAATCAGGAAAAAAAAAAAAAACTTTTTAAAACTGTATGAATGGAACCCAGCACTTTATGGTAGTGAAGCATGGACTTTAAGAATACCAGAAAAAAGGCAAATTGAAAAATTTTAAATGTGGTGCTATTGACGCATATTGAAACTTAAATGGACAAATCGTCGAAATGAACGTTTTTTGGAAATAAAGGGTAAGGAAACAAGTTAGTGGAATAGTCTCACTAAAAGAAGAGACAGCATGGTGGGTCACATTTTAAAACACGCGAGATTAATTAATTTTTTAGTGGCCGAGGAGGAAACTGTAGAGGAAGAAAAATATTGGAATAAATGAAGAAGACAATAATTTGAGGAAGTTGATTGTAAGGTTTATGTTGAGATTAAGACGTTAATTCAAGATAGGAAGAAACGGAAGATTGCATCAAACCAGTCAAGAGACTGGTTGGAAACTTTTGTATTACTGCAAACTTATTATTCACAGTGTTATGTAGGTATATCGCTTGAATTACGAACATATGACGACAAGTAATAGTTTCGGGTATGTGATTTATTTTAGTGGTGGGTGATTGCATGGATAATACTAATAAGAGAGTGTTATGTTCTTGTCTAAGAATGCGCGCTATCAGTGATTTTTCTACTGGTAAGTGGAATCTCTCAGCAAATACGCTGCTGGTTTTCCTCGTGTGTTTGAATACAGCAATGGACCTCATTTCTGGCACTTGAGTGTTTAATCGCCACCTTCCTGAGTGCCACATTGGGCCATTACCCTGCCTGCAGGTAATCAATTTCCTGCCGTTTTGCGCGCAGTGGGAACTTGGCGGAAACTAGCTTAATACGCATTCGGCAGGTTGTTAATAGAATAACAAGCCCAGACGACAAACGCCATTAGAACTGAGTTCATTGCTGAATGGGTAATACGCTCTCATTATAACGTGTAGGGTGTAAAGGGTTGCTTTTACTAAAATGATGATATTTGTTCTTTTCGTGCTCCACTGATTCCATATCCTTGCTACACCATAGTGATGTCCGATATTTGCTCTATTATTAGCTGGTTCAGACCCCGGTGGTGGAAGAAATATTCATCCTCGGGTCTTGGCCTACAGGATATGAGATGTGGTGGTTTACAATTCCTAATTAACAGATTGTGTAAAAAAACACGTAACATTAAATCTTACACCACTCCGCAGTGCCTATAGAGTGAGAGTACACAATACTGTTTATGGTGATTCGTCCGTCGAATGGGGATGGAAGAAGGTCTGAGTTGGCCGTTACCGGTGTTCAGCTATTTCCTATTTCACATATATATATGTTAGCCTCAAAGACCGAAAACGCTCGTTGAACGAAAAAAAAAAAAAAGATTACAACGCGTTCAGGTTTCTTGATAACGGCCGTAACACATTGCGGCTTATCAGTATCTAACTCCTCGTGCTCACGACGAAATTGTCAAGGATGCATTTAATAGATATGATTCTTCTCACCCGTCCCGCTACAAGTCTCTAGAAAAAAGAAAAATGTGGGTCCTCACGTGTGGAGTTTGTGACCTGGACCACACGCGAATTTGGCATTCTCGCCGTTTTCAGTTAGAACGCAATTGTGGCCGTTTTCAAGAAACCAGAACGCCTTGTGGTCGTTTTTTTTTATCAGTGAGCGTTTGAGGTCTTTGAGTCCAACACACACACACACACATATATATATATATATATATAGAGAGAGAGAGAGAGAGAGAGAGAGAGAGCACCACACTTTACTTGACATCACCAACGGGATTGTTTCCGGTTTCCGCCTTACAAATTTAATTACACATCGGACAAGCTATCGATCATAGATTACAACTTTCACAGATTGATACGTCACTTCAGTTGCCTCCTGCGACAAGAGTGCTGTTATACAAGTCGCTTATCTATATATATATATATATATATATAAAGATGAACGTACATATGTTTGTTTGTTTGTATGTTTGTTTGATCTTCATACAAATCAACAATTTTCATCCGATCTCGATGAAAGTTTGTACACTTATCCTTTGAAACAAGGAGAAAAGTACTGTCCACATTTGGTTGAAAAATTCTCTGTATAAATAATACATGTTCGAAAAATTACTGAACGGTAATAGATGCGTAGGATGTGTAAGTCTCCGTACTTGCTTGCTTACTGCTGTTTGGATCGTAGTCTCCGGTACAAATCTCCGTGCAGGCAAAGATTTTAAAAAATTGTTTTTGATCGTAAGAGTCACGCCTAGACCGTCGGTTATTCGGATTGAATGTTAAACTGTAGATATCACAAATTTAGGGGTGCAATGCGAGGAAAATCGTAAGTAGTCTTGCAATGCTGTAGGTGTACACTTTTTTACATTATATTGATCCCACAGGGGTTTTTCGCAGTCAGTGTGATCTGCAGTAATAATACTATAAATGCGGAAGTAAGTATCTGTCTTTTTGTTACGTTTTGACGAATAAATGGCTATATTGATATTGATGGAATTTGACAAGAAAATCTGTAGGAAGGGCACAGGACTTTTTTTTATGTAAGATTAAGTCACGAAATTTTGAGAATTTATCGAATGGTGACAGAAATATGTTGGAAATTGATTCTCTTCAAGAGACAGGTTCGTTGGTAGAATTATATAGTGATAGCTTTCCTGACATATTATGCCGACTCGGTGTTGTTTGGGACCAATCCTTCGTTACCAACAACTTTCTATATTCAATTCTGATAAAGAAATTCCTAATCCACGCGTACGAAGTCGCGGGTATCAGCTAGTTGGCAATAAAAGCGGTCCGTGAGGCACATATGGAAAACGCTTGGAAGATGGTGTTGGTAGTTTTCAATTTCTTTCAAACTATCAGACATAGTAAAGTAATAGTTGATAATAAATGTATTTTATGAGTGTAGAATGGGGAGGAATTTGCTTGTTGTAGAACACAAATGTAAATATCTTGGCGTAACATTTGACAGTAAACTCGACTTGCATATGTTAAGGAAAGCTTTCAGAATTACTCATTTATTCGAGGGGATGTAGCAGGACAGTAAAATACGGGCTACAATACCATGGTAAGATCATTTTTTGAATATGGTTGGATCCTCATTTCGGGTATCAAACACATCAGTTGCAAGGGATAGAAAGATTTGTTTGTGGAAATTACTGCAGACCACAATCAGTAACTGATATGATAAAGAAGTTTGGCTGAGAGTCAGTGAAAGAAAGGAGGAGGGTAAAGAGAGTGTTGGGAGTGTATATTGACGATGAGGCATGGAATGGTAGTGGAGAATTAGGTGTAGTAAGTACGGGGAAAGGAAGAAATGATCACGACCACCAGCTGACACTTAGTTCCAGGAGTAGAGGAGCCGGAAAATATTTTTTTGTGGTTAAGGAGTCAGGAATTATAATAAGTTACCGAAATGTTGAACAATTTACCAGGAATACTGTAAAATTTAAAATTAAAATTCGTAAATGGATAAAATCAGATGAATGGCAATATTGCATTCAGAGAATTTAAGATAAAAAAAATCGTGAGGTGGGAAAGTAATTGTACCTGAAAATTGCCATCGAGGCATGTGCTCCATTGCAAATAAATTGAAAGTGCTTATTTTCGGGTTCGGTGCCTCGTCGTTCCATCCGAATTTCAGTTTTTCATGGTTTACATAAAAACTTCGGGATGGTTCATTTAAATGTTGTAACCGAATTCCCTCCCGTTCCTTATTCCCAATCCTCTCCCGGTTTTGATGATCTGGCCACTGACAAGCCGTAAAACACCATAAAAAATTAAAAATACAAGGAATATTTCAGCCAACCACAATGTATTCATTAACAACTGTATTGGGCAGCTTTTGCTGTTCGTTGACTATTTCTAGCACGTATCTGTGAACACTAGTGATTGAAATCTATATAAAACATGCTCCTCACGAAATACGCAAGCGATACAGTAGTGACGTGTTAGCTCATTTGGTAAGTGGTACTTAGAAGATAAAGTGGGCTGCTATATGACTTGCTGGTTAGTGGCAGAATGTGGCCATTCTCTAAAGAATGCGGATCTGCGGTAACTTCTGCCCAAATTGCATAATGTAAGCGTCAAGTGTATTCATCTTGTACGCTCCTGTTCCTAATTATTTTTCGTGCTCAGACGCGGATAAAGTGGCTGCAGCTATTTACACTATTATGAGTAATATGGAAAATACCAGACTGCAACGTATGAAGATTGTAAATGTATCCAGAAATTACGAAAAATATTATGGAACCAATCTGTTATCAAGATTTTGTTCTTTTTTATTATATCTTCCATTTTCGCAAAACATGTGGCTTTTTTCGCTTAAAAATATGCGAATACAGAATGTGTGAATGAATATTTACACGGTGCAATGTAATTTTCGCTGGTGTTAAGCAGGAAGCTATCGCGAAAAGACGTTTCGGCTGCTAGCTCCACTGACTTCATCAGGTGTAACGTAGCTTCCTTTGATTATACAGACCCCTAATCGACAAAAAATGCTACATCTGATTCAGAGAGCAGCGCAAGCTGTTAAAACGGTATGTTCTCACGACTAAATCTAGCTGTACACCCTGATGGTTACACCGATATGTGAGTACTTCATGTTTCGAACCGTTACTTAAATCCAGCGAAAAACGTGCTGAATAATTATGTAAGACAGGAGGTTTTATGGGTGTTGTATATAGAAAAAATTTTGTCGGGTAACTGGACGAGTGAGTCCGTTGATGAAAACGACGATTCGGCTATCATAGACTCTGCCACCATTTTCAAGTGACGTATGACACGGAGTCACTTGACAATGGCGGCGGATACTATG
Organism: Vandiemenella viatica; assembly: GCA_031002005.1. NCBI lineage: Eukaryota > Metazoa > Arthropoda > Insecta > Orthoptera > Morabidae > Vandiemenella > Vandiemenella viatica. Next base: position 15,490 of record JARYHS010008264.1, read on the forward strand.
ACCACCGAAACGTCGAGATTCATCAACGAACTGATTCGCCTAGTTACCCGACAAAATTTAATCTCTATGATGAATAATTCCTAGTCCCTTCGCTTCTTCTCCAACAGAGGTTTCCATTTTTTTCCTTATGGCATATGGCCTCGTCGACGTCGATTTTACTAGCTCCGGGAGAGGATTTTAGGGGGGGGGGGACGAAATGGGAAGAAAGTAATTTTTTTTACTACGGCTTTACGCCTCGTCGACGGCAAAGGTCATGAGAGGTGGGATGGAACTGAGGACAAGGAACGGGAAGGAATTCGGCCATGTCCTTTTTGAAGGAAGCATCCCGGCATTCGCCTGGAGTGATTTGGGGGAACCCCGGACGGGGATTCGAACTCGAGTCCTCCCAAATGCGAGGCCAGAACGTTAACCGTTCACCCACCACGCTCGGGCTGGCGTCCTCCCTGATGCTACGTCCAAGCGTTACCGCTCGGCCACCACGCTTAACATATTTTGGATGTGCGTTTATTTCTCAGGTGAAATGGTCTTTCCTTTTTTTTTTTACCATACTTCTACTATTATACAGTTTAATGAAGATAACGTATGACACGGAGGCCGTTTGGTGCGTTTGAAACGGTGCCGCAGGTCATACCCCACGTCAGTGAAGGCGCTAAAATTCCGGTTTGCCGAGTTCCCTGAGCCTCCCTGGGACTCTCCACTTAGCTGCAGAGTTATCTCCTCGGTGCGCTACCCGGGAAATGTATTCAGCTATATTTCACCTAGGTCGTTTACAAATTTGTTAAAACGCTGTAGTAATGGCGCAAAAAAGCGTGCGAGGTGGTGAGTGTTTTGACAATGCACCGGAGGGAGCCAGGCTGCACAGCGGGGGGTCAAGGCGAAACCCTCCACAGCTGCGCTCCTCACAAATGCTAACCTGTTCTCTACTGCACCCAATCCTATTCATTGCAAAACAATGATATTTCTTGACTGTTCCAGATGGCTGCGCACAAGCGAATTTGGTTTCTTCACCCCGCCTTTCAATCTAACTTAGTCTGTTTATAATGCATTTATAGACATATTTGCAAGGTGCCTTTCCGTTTCGCGATTTAATTTATGCGACAACCTTAGATTCGAACGTCCTCAGTCTTTCAGGGATCAAAGCAGGAGATACATCAAGGAACACGTTGCACAATTGTTGAATAATTTATTTTCTACTCAGTCTGGTTAAGCCATAGCAGCAAACATCTTTCACGTGACCGTTTTCCTCCCGCTTATCCCAGGTGGATGATTTTTTTCTAAATATCGCCCAATAATACACCAGAAGACCTGTAGTATACGTTGCTAGCTTATGGTGGGCAGCCCCTTTTTCATTTTCAGTTTTTCTAAAATGGAGGTCCCGTCTCATTTTTCCATACTTTATACGTATAATTTAAGAAATGCCTTTGACATTGTATTATAGCAGAACATTATGGTTTTACTGAGACTGAGCGTGGTGGTGAGAGGTTAATGGGCTGGCCTCACATTCGGGAGGACGCCTGTTCGAATCCCCGTCCGGGTATCCAGATTTGGGTTTTCCATGGTTTCCCCAAATCATTCCAGGCGAATGACAAAGGTCATGACCGAATTACTTCCCGTTCCTTGTCCCCAGTCCCATCCCGCCTCTAATCACCTCGACGTCAACGAGGTGTAAAGGCACAAGTAAAAAAATAAAAATAAAAAGAAGTTTTACTGATCCACTTCTTTTATATTTTGTAATCTCTGAAACCATTATTGTAACAAGAATCCTAAATTAACGTTCTCATGGGTCTAGTATTGAACGACAGTGTAATTTGATATACCTGATCAAGATTTTTCTTACTGGATGCAAACAACACACCAGGAAATTGTGACGCTTTATTCTGACAGATTTTCATTGTCGTTTGGAAGCTAATTCCACGTGTATTACATGTACCCCGACTGGTCTGTCGGTAGTCGCTACTGTCATTTTACAGCCTTCGAATTTGCCTATTAAATACTGAGTGCATAATTAAATTATTTTCTGTACTTCTTTACGTTAATGGTAGTTATTTCCGCCTGCAAACCACACATTTCCCAAACGGAACGCATAGAGAGACTAATTTAAACATTATGAAAGATAAGTCTTTCCCGGCGTATCTTTGATACAAATTCTTCGCGAAGAATTTTTATCTAATTTAAACATTGTTTCAGGCATATTTATAAAATCAGCCTTCACCAATTGAAACAACCATTAGTACAAAACTTTGATAACACAGCAATTGATGCTTAAGAAAACTAACAGATGGATGAGTGCAAAAAAATTAATTCATAATGTATAAACGAATATATAATATTAGGAACAAATATAACATTCACAAAGGTTACACGTCATTGTCAATATTACAAAAAAGGAATAACACGCACTGGAGCTTCTTTATTCAATTTCCTAACAAAAGAAATAAAATGTTATCTATGAAATCCTAACAACACTAAATACAAACTTAAAGAGTGGTTGCTTCAGAACTCACTTCACACTGTGAAAGTAATGTCTTCTTGGAATTTGGGAACTAAAGATGACTGAGAAAATACTGTATTTTTGGTTTATGGAAGAAGTAGATCACAACGTTGTTCACAATCACTACTATGATGTCTGATATTTTTTGGTGTTGAAACCGTTTAGAAATTTATATTATCCGGAAATTTCATTCCTGTATAGTTACTAACATGACATGATATGTATTTGCTGTTAACAATGGATATTGATTATACTAGTAGGATTTAAGTAATTAATACGTTATTAGTAGCTGGTATTATTATTGGTTTGTTAATAATTGTATGTATAGTTACGCATCCCCAAGACTATTCCCACATGGGATCAAAATGAACATACGTAATCTAATCTAATATATTCAAAAAAAGAATCTGACAAGAAAATTTGAATTCAAACTCAACAAAGGAAGAAACATAGGATTATGCGTTTTACTGTTGCGACATCAGATTTTTATCTTTGCTCTAGTTTGATATTCGCATCCAAGATTTCATTGCCATTTTAGCAGTTTCAGTTAAGATTTTTGTCCCTCCAATCCCCCGTTTATACTTCAAAAATATATTTTCCCGTCATAACGTAACAAAAATTAAGGCAAAGCCTACACGCGTCACAAGTACATAGCAACAAAATATAGGCACTCTGTAGGGCTTTGTTAAATTATAGCAAATCTAGAACAAAAAAATGTCATTTTTTGATCGAAATATTGGTTTCCTTGTCAAAACAAAATCAGAAAGTCGTCAATTTCCTATTTTAATGCATCCAAATCTATACTACTTCTGAGGCAGATAATCAAAAATATTTTGGATGCTCAGTGTAGGTACTGTACACATAGTTAGTTTTCAGTAACGCTATAATCAGCGAGCAAAAAGCAATGTTAATTCTAATTTTTCATCTTTTTTATGAAGAAAGCCAACGAAATTTAATATGACCTGCCATTCATTTGTGTAGTGATAGTAAAATTCTGCTTACAACTTCATCGGAAGATGTATCATTAACTTTAATAGTAATCTGTGCTGGGAATTCACTTATTGAATCCACACGATTCAAGTTCACCACAATTTGTTCGCATTTTAAACTAATGAATCATGTTCTAGAAGCTGCAAATGAAAGATACATAATAAAGTCTAAATGAAATGTGAATAAAACTTTAGATTTAAATTTATCTTTTGGACTGTTACAAGGTAGATGCGTCTTTTACACCACGTACTCTTTTACTGTGACGCCTATTACAATTAGGTGACCAGCACAATATTTTTAAAAATCTGATCTACTGTTTCGATTTTCTGTTAAATGTACTTATACTAACTATAATTTTAACTAACTGATCTTTGAAATGAATATCAAAAGGTTATTTATTTGGAATAAGCAGGCTACCATGAGTAAAACTCGTAAAAGGCAGCTGGTCCATAATGCTGTGTAAAGATGCTGAAGAAGAAAAAGGAGAATAATTCTAAATATCACTGATGTATCGGCCATGAAAATCTCCCTGTATAAAGATATTACTGCGATACATTTTAGAGTAGGAACTTTCTTCAACTGTTATTCATATTACAGTGCAGTTTGTTAACTTTAGTATCAGATTTTGACCGGTTACGTTTAGCATAAACTGTAAAGTTATGATACAGAATTATTCATCCTACTGGAAAAAGAAATGTCAAGCTAGTGTATTTTTTATTAATTCCGTTATCCTAACTTTGTGAAATCCAGTATATTATATTAAAAATACATAAAAACTAACTTTTATACGGCGCATTAAATAGGTATTTGGCTCAAAACGTGAATATTTCAGGCACAAGGGTGTAGGAAGAATCTCTTTTTTAGGTAAGGGTGTTAGGGATTGGAATGAGTTACTAACAGAAATGATGAATAATTTACCGAAAACTTTGAAAGAATTTAAAGATAAAATTTGTAGAGGGCAAATGTAGGTGGGTGCAGGATAGGGGGAAGATGGGTGTGTATGGAAATTGCCACTGGAGCCTGTGCTCCATTGCAATTAAATTAAATTAAATAATGAAAAAAAGTTTATAAAATATTTCTTCTTTAGAAGAAACTCTCCGCATATTGCCTTAATTAAAGCTTATGGCAACTGTGAATAGATGAATTTCTCAAGGACTTTCTAGGATTAACTCGATTATCATTGGAGAGTCCAAATCACACCGATACATTGAATTATATCTGATAACGGTGGTTGATCTGTCCAGGGAAAGTACTGAAGTAGTATTTTCCAAAATGTACATTAGCATGTAGATATTTTCTTCTTTACTTAATTTTTTCTTTTTCTTTAAGAATCTTCCACGTAATAAATGTTGGTAAGTCATTTTCGGGGAGTAATAACAAGAACAGCAGAACACAAAATCTGACTGTAAGTATCAGTAATGAAAGAACGTTTGTCTTTTATCCGTTATTTAACTCTTTTGTTGTCTGAAACAGTTATGAAGACAAAACATTGGCCAAATTAATTTTTTGCAGTTATCAAAGATTGGATTGCAGGATATGGATTTGAATGAACATCCTGCCAAATACGATATCCAAGCATTACCGGCCTCTCGTTGGTATTCCAAGTACTGAATATCTCATCAACTGCTAGAAGGCTTCCATTTTTCAGCTCTTATTACGCTCATGCCGCTGTCGTTTTTACACTCTTGCTTGTTTTTGTGTATCAGAACGCGGAAAATGCTTCTGAATATTGGTTATACAATTTTAAGTTATTTTCTTTAGTTGATCTTTCGATGTCTAGTGTTACTGGTTTTTCTGTTTTTAAACATTTAACCATCCTTTTGAATGATTTGGTGCTTCAATAAACTCGACAGCAAGGCTGGGGGTAATCTAGCTGACGCCACTCACATAAGGAAAGGAAACCAGGAACAAGAACCATGGATCTACATTTTCTAGGTTCCTAAACAGTTGTCTCCCAGAATGAATACTCGTATAAGAAATTAACTCTCCAATACTGACTTTCCCCCTCACTGCTGTCACAACAATCACATCGTCTCACAGCGCAATCACCATACGCAGAATTAAACATGTTGCTCTTAATATCTGGATGTTGTGGATCATTTTCCTCAATTGCTAATAATATTAATAAATAAATAACGCCAAAGCAATTGACTATTTGGATTTATTGGTCTCCCGTATGCGTTTCACTTCTTTAGCAGAAGCATCATCAGCGGGTTTTTTCTGTTAATTATGTACAAACGTTGTAAACAGGTAATGTTTTGTTTGGTAAAGTGGAATGAATTATTATCTAACTTATATTCTACTTACATTTGTGGTTTAATGCATTTCTTTTATGCTCCACAGAATGAACAAAATCCCACTTAACAAAGAAAACTACACACTAGAACTTAACACAATCATCTATATAGCCAACAAAAATGGACACAAGGAACACAGGGTACACCAACTAAACAACAAAATTATAAGACAGATAAAGAAAACTGCACACAATACACCCCCATCATCACATCACAATAGATCAACTCCAGATAATACACCACATACAATACAAAATAGAAAGAAATGGCATTTGATGACATACATCAACAAAGACACATACAAAATTGCAAACATATTCAAAAAACAGGGACTAAAAATAGCATTCAGAACAGACAACACATTACACAAAAACATTAAAAATAACACACAAACAAATAAATATCACAACTCAGGAATATACAGGCTAACATGCAATGAATGCGAAGCACAGTACATTGGACAAACATGCAGAAAATTCGAAACCAGATACAAGGAACATATAAGAGCTCTAAAATATAACAACCATTCAACATTTGCAGAACACCTACAAGAACACAACCACCACCCAACAAATATTGACTCAGACATGCAAATACTCACCATAAACAACAACAAACCACAAATACTAACATTCCAAGAAAACTATCATATACAAAAGCACTAACAGAAGAAAAACGAATAATAAATGAATACACAAACCTCACACACCCAACACTATACAAAACACTGAAACTAAAATAAAATAGAATTATCGACACAGAAAAACAACAGTAAATAAGGACATAAAAAGAAAAACACAATAAACTACTGAAACCATTTACAATTGAAATGGAAATAAATGGAAGTCTGAAAAAACAAAACAACACCGCATAACAACACAAACTCGAGAATTAGTAAACAAAACAGAACGGCCATTTGCAAGAAAAACACATAGTGCAGTGCTAAAAAATGCAGTGTTGTGATTCGGAATAATGATGGTGTGAGCACCAAAAATGCAAAGGCACTGATGCTGAGAACGGAGCAAAAAGAAATGCATTAAACCACAAATGTAAGTAGAATATAAGTTAGATAATAATTCAGTCCACTATACCAAACAAAACATAACCTGTTTACAACTATTGTACATAATTAACAGAAAAAACCCGTTGATGATGCTTCTGCTAAAGAAGTGAAACGCGTACGGGAGACCAATAAATCCAAATAGTCAATTGCTTTGGCGTTATTTATTTATTAATGTTGCTCTTATTTTAGTGTCATGAAATGACGGTATAGGAACCAGAATGCCATCCTGCTGCAATCCAAACAATGGATAAGATAGTTCAATATTCATTCTAGAATTTTAAACGTTGTGAATTTTAGGATATTTCGTTTGCTCTCATTCGTTCACACCATATATGAATCAGCGCGTTTAGTTTTATCTCATGATGTACTGTACGTATTTGGACACGGAAGAGCTTATTTTTGCTTGAGTTACGAGTTGAACGATTTTATGGTAAAAAAATAAACAGGTTACGGAGTAACACGTAAAAAAAACAGGTTATGCAATAATTACAAAAAAAAATAAAAATAAAACTAGTGTAGCATGACCACTGCAACTTAAAGCTCAAGATAGCAAAAAGAAAATATAATTGACAGAATGCCAGAAAATCCTTACCAGTTCCTAATTTGCTATTAATAGATGCCTGTGTCTACTATTATTTAATAAGAGTGTTATGCTGCCGAAATTGTGAAATTAATGCTCAAGAATGTTATCCTCAGTCAGGCAACAGTGAACGTTCTCCACGTTTAAGTTTTGTTTCCTCTTTTTTTTGAAATCATGACTTACGATTCGCAAACAACCCATAAAAACATTTGTAAACTCACATCATACAAACAGGTAAATATTTTATTTTTTCCAATGATGAGATGAATTGGGTAAAACGTGAAACTTTATAGATGTGTTTTCAGAGGCATTTTGCTCATACACTTTAGACGAACTTCAAACACGCCAGTGGCTCAGTGCGCAGAGACGCCACGCACTGGATAGAGGAGGTACAACGGGACCGGGCACAAGGCAGGCACCCACGTACCAGCCCTCCTGACTGCGGTGCTTAGGTGGTTATTCGCAGACATCAATATCCACCTCATAAACTACACAATTCACAAACAAAAAATACACTTATCAAACACAGACCATAGTTACTCGTTCCACAGACAGATGGCAAAACTTCACTTCCCCCAGTACTACTTGCTACCACCCATTTGGACATAGGTTGCGAGCAAACGCTTTTAAGCGTCCATGGTTTAAACTTCTCAATTCAACTAAACCGTTCTTAAACAACACTCTGAAACTGCAGTGCAGTATGTACAAACAACTTTTTCGTTGCTATAAACCACATTCTGGGAAGCAGTGTATCTGCAGCACTAAAAAGGTGTTCAGCTTTTATACTTGTCCTGGCTTGAGCTTAATGCTGCTGCCTTCTTTCTTCTAGCGGTAATATAAAGCGCATACGGTTGCTATGTCCGGTTTCTTGTCATCACATACTGTATTCCTGCGGACGTAAAACGCTCTTGTTTCGACTCACTGCTCTTTTTTACGGTGCAGCCTATCTTTCTGAATGAAGCTGGCAATTACTCGTCGGAGTTGCACCTCTCCCTTAATCAACTACGTATTTAATTATCCTGTGAGTTCAAAGCTTCCGGAGTGTCTAACAGCACCGCCCTTTCTTACTGCACATTTGCACGATCTCCTTTACCGATCAGTGTCTAGCAAAGCCATTCTCTGATTGTAATTTACGAGCTTTGAATCTCGGTTCGTTGCCCTCGTTACAGTTCTGTTGTCCGTAACGTTCTTTAAATGCGTGAAGTTATCAACAGTCGTGTAGTCGCCTCCCATAATATTTTAACCTCCAGCAATTGAATTAGACATCACTTTTTCACCACATAATTACAGCAATCTTTTTGTCTAAAGAAAGTTATTTGACTTTTTGTAATATTGTACTAGCATAAATTTTTTATTGTTTTACCAACTGTTCTCGCGATTTATTTCACTTGCAATTTTGCAGTATACATCAAGTTCGCTAAGAGACAATTTTACAGATACCAGAAACCACCAATCCTCATACAATACTAGCTAAACGGTGTCGAAGCTGTAATTTATTTGATAGTTTTACCGTTCCTTTAGAAATAATGGCTGCAAATTGATTAATCGCAGAATGGTTCTCAACACGGGAATGTAGTATTTTGTTAACTGTTTCATACCCAGCAAAGTAAATGCTGGTCTGGTAACATGATGCATATATAAGTCTTTTAGAAACAAACTGACTTGTAGAGAACATTATTCTGAAAACTAGATTCTTCGCCATTAATCCACAGTTGATGACTTGAACTAAACCCGTCGAATAAATGTTTATATCGAAATATTTATTTCCAACTGTGTTTCGTCCCCATGGTGTGTGGCACCGCCTGTGACTGCTTGTTGTTAATGAGCATATTGTTAACATTGTGGAAAAATTACAAATTTTACTATTTTTAAATCAACCAACATTATTACACTTGTGTTTGATATGATCGCATATGGCTTTAACATTTTATTTTGTGCTTTTTTCCCTATGCTTCACAAGTGGTGCCGGCTGATTGTATTTCTAATTTGCTGTCTGTTTTACTCCACAGCCTTCTCCGGTTGTTCTGTAGGATCCGCGTTTACTGCATAGCTGCAACAACTATTTTTTGCAACCGGCTTTTGACACATGCCTTCCCTGTCACTGTTGTTGTCCTGGGGTGAGGGCATTGATGTCACTATATGTATGCGAAACGTGGTAATCAGTGTTTCTTTTAATAAAGGTGAACTTTGTTTGTAAAAAATATAATTTATAAGGCGGAAATAAGGATCCGTCTCAGCAATATCCTAGATGATTAACAAAACCATTATCTGAAGAGACAGTGTGTCATCTCCAGATTCTGATCCTGTAATTCCGTGGTCCGGTATGATGAAACACTATGATGATTTTTATTCCGTACCATTTTCCTTGCCTTCAGTCTCTAGTCTGGCTTGATGCAATCCTCCCTTTCTTCCTATCATGAGAAAACTTCTTCATCTCAACATACCCATTACAACTAACATCCCCTATTATCTGCTTCACTTATGCTATTTTTGGTCCCTTTCCCAGTTCTTTCCTTCAAATGTTCCCTCCACTAACAAATTAATTACAATGTGACCCAACATTATGTCTCTTCTTTCTATGAGACTTTTACACAAAGTTCCTTGTTCACTCAACATTTTCAAAACACGTTCTTTCGGTACTTTAATTTTCAGCATTCTTCTATTGCACCACATTTGAATGCTTCCGTTTACCTCCTTTCAGGTATTCCCTAAGCCCACGCTTCGCTACCATACATACATACATACGTAGAGCTTCAGAAAGTTCTAACTGAGTTCTAAATCCCTAAATGAAATTAAAGGATTTTTCTTTTTCGCTGATGCTATACTTCCTTCATTCCTTCTTTGGCCATCATTTGTAACTTTGCTTCTTAAGCATCAAAATTCGTTTACTTCTCCCATTGAAACTGATCCTATTCGTATATTTAATCTACTGGTATTTCTAACATTCCTGCTGCAGTTCATAACTTTTTTCTTTCTTTGGTTTATATTTAGTCAAAATTGTTCCCTCAGTATTATGTTAAAGCCTTTCATTAATGTCTCAATATGTTCACTCTGTGCTGTGTGTGGTATACCAAAATGTGTGCACTTTAATGTGTGATTTTGACAGCTATTATGATGTAGTAACTTTTATATGTACGTGTTAGCTTTGCATATCACATTTGTTTTTTACTGTTTTGAATAACGTTTCTTGTTTAAATCGGTAAATCATTTAAGTAATAATTTTTTTTAGATATGGCTTCTGCATGTGGTTCCTTGGACTGCAAGGAAATGTTTCCTGTGGTCAATTATTTTAAGTATTTCCGTGTAGTGACAATATTTAGATATTTCGTATCCCCACTTTCTCCTCGATGTGCGTATTTTGAATTAGTTTTTTTTTTTTGTGTACAGGTTGTTGTGTTTGATGTTAATAGTTTCGCTGATGGTATAACAGAAAATTTTGCATAGAAACTAGCTAATAGTTCTTACTACCCAGACAATATGCCTTAAACTTATCGAAGACAATTATTGGATGCTCTAACAAAGAATCTATGTATATATTTTTCACAACACGAATGTTGGTTGGATTGCACTGCAGGAAGTATACTTAGTCGGAGATATCTTAGATGTAAGATGGCCGCTTCCTTTCCTCTCTAAGTATAGTGTTCGTATGTATGCAGATGAATGCGATGAGTGCGTTTTAAGTGCACAGTTTTTCTGCTTGTCATGTATAAAGATTAAGAAAACAGGAAGTAAAACGTAGAGCTGCCACACATGGTCTACTATTGAATGAAACTTTCTCGTGATACAAATCTAATGGGTTCAATAAAAGAACATGAGGGATTGTCAGGTGACATTATCTGCTGTTAGGAATTGGAACCATGCACGTCTCCTGCACCGTTGGACAAGTAAAGGATGAAGAATATTTTTTACACCACCGCTAAGTCAGCTGACGAATTAATTAATTTAATTTAATTACAGTGGAGCGCACGCCCCGCTGGCTAGTTCCATACACACCCATTTTCCCCTTTCCTCTATCCTCCTTATTTTGCCTCCCACAAATTTTAAGTTTGAGTGATATACTAGAAATACCTCTATTGTTGTCATTGCATCATCATCTCATCATGTTGAATCCACAAGAACATTAGCTATGACGATTATTCGCAATGTAGAAATTTAAATACACTACATTTGATCCAATTTATTTAATTTTCACTGCATATTCAAAACAGATGGCAATAATTGTATAAAACGTGGCTTTGACAAGAGAATGAAATTCGGTTCTTGTGATTTGTACAACGCTAGTTGGACTACTTTTCGCCGTGTGCAGCCATGATGTCATTGCCGACATAGTGTTGGTCATTTTGAATCTACAAGAAAGTGGTACCACACTAGAAACTTTATTATATAAGCGAAAAGTAGGCTGGTTTATATGATCCCTGGACCAATAATATATACATTGTAACAGCTTTAATACAAAATACTGCGAATTTGGAGTGTATTTTCGTTCTAGCGCGTGTAGTATGACGCAACGTGCATAATTTTTATGATTTAGTTACTTTACGCACAGTAACGTAGTCGTCGGCGGTGTTGTAAACTTTAGTATAACTGGAAATTGGACCAAGTTGAGAACTTAGACTAGTTTACGAACTGATAAGCGAGGAAGAAACAGTAAGAGTTCTATACGTAGAACAAGTATATTTATGATTGCTTAGGAAATGTATTTGCAGTTAATTTTTTGGTTTGTCACAGTTACGGTGTGAATACTTCATAGCTGTCTAAACTTCATAGCATTATTTCACATTTCTGTCGGAGGTGTTCTATCATTTATAAATCTTTTGTTTCTAAAGGAATACTCAAGTCTATTTTTAAAATGTGTTAGTAATATAGTAAATTAATTGCATGTATAATGCAGTGACAATGGTGAACAATTAATAAAACTGCTTAAATTGAAAATTATGAAAAATTTGTTCGTAATATACAGATATCCTGAGAAATTCAGGAATAGAGGGAGGAATTGTACAACGCCAACAATACTATCAATAACAATCAGCAATTAGGTTGCAGTCGGCCATTATATATATGAAATTGCTTGAAAACTCGTACTTTTGGATTTTTAGCATTCAACACACTGGACTTACGAAAGTACAACAGGTGCAGGTATAAATGCCTGATGTACCGACGGTCTTAATTGCTGTGTTTAGTCTGTTTGCCGTAGTCTGTTAGGTGCAAACATAACACAAAAAAATTAAGCCTTATAATGCAAAACATGTCTTACATTATGTTACAACACTCAATTAAAACCACGTATTCTGGAGTTCCGATCTGATCCGGCATTCCGGAAAGAAATTTCCAAAGTATGCAGCGAAGTAAATAATACATCTAGAATGGCACAAAAGATTAGATTATATGCGTATGATTCGGTTATCTAAAAAACAGTATTAAATGAACATCACAGTTAATTGTTGACAATATTACACATTTGCTGGTGACTTCATTCAGGTGCAAAATATCCACTACCGTTTTCTACAACTACTTGTGAATTATAGCCATTATGTTTTTAGCATTTCATTCTAATTATGTATTTCTCTTGAGAAAACGTAGTGACACGTTTACCGTAGTTCTGTAAATAGTCCGGTGCGCAAAGAAAATAAAAGTTAAATGTTTATAACAGATTTTAATTTTCTGTCCCGCAACCAAAGATGGATGGTATCTCAGATACTAAGTATTTAATCTGCGAAAATTGCCGCATAATTAACGGTGCTGATATGATCAAGCCTGAACCATCAAACAAAACGCAAAAACATAGAAACGCATGAAGAGAAAAAAATAAAAACCTAAAGCAATTGTTTTGGCTTCAGACGCCCAGTCTTTTTTTTTTTTTTTTTCAAAAATACCTGCATTGTACAGAGGTAACACCGTTATAAATTTATAATGGTATAGACGTATTAAGAATAAGATAAGTGGATGAAGGAATGCGGTGAAATCGTGTTAATACTTTGGTTCATAGATTCAATGAAAGGATTCGTTGGTTATTAACAGTCCGTTGGGTGCCGCAGTTTAGTGAACAGAAAACAAGATTTCCACATTGAAGTTGTTGAAATGTGATCATTAACACTCATTTCGAGATGTATCCGGATAAAGCTCCCAACAATCATTTATGGCCGTAATGGCAGAAATATAATATAAGAAGAATAAGATGCTGTTGTGTTACCTGCAGGTGGTTCTTGTATTCTAGTGTCGGCACGGGTAGCTGATCATAATCTTAGTGCAAAGAATCCTCCACCAAATATTGTACTCTGAACTTTATACCACAAATACAGGTCCAGCCATCTAAATCTTAATCTGGGCTTATTGCGAATAAAATAGTTCAAAAGAATTACTTTCTATTAAGGAGTTGGTATCGTCCAGAAATTCTCTTTTAAATTTTTCTTCTTTGGACTGCAAGAATTCTTGAAAAAATTACCGAGCGTGGAAGGGGAATTTTAACGTTCTGGTCTCGCATTCTGGAGGACGCGGGTTCGAATCCCCGTCCGGACATCCAGATTTGGGTTTTCCATGGTTTTTCCCAAATCACTCCAGGAGAATGCCGGGATGCTTCCTTCAAAAAGGCCATGGCAAAATTCCTTCCCGTTCCTTGTCCCCAGTTCCATCCCGCCTCTAATGGCCTTAGCCGTCGACAAGGCATAAAGCAATAAGTAAAAAAAAAAAAAAAAAAAAAAAAAAAAAAAAAAAAAAATTGAACAAATTGCCGGAGCAAAATTCGTCTAGGAACATTCTTGAAAGAGCGTGGATCGCCATAGAAAATTAACCGCTTTATTCGCTAGTATACTAGGTTTTTTCTTTATTCCTTCTGTAGATGTTATTTGATCTAAGTCATATATTACGTTAAATAACTACCGGACATTGATCGTAAGTTGGGGAAAATTTGTAAGTAAACATACTCCCGAAAATTTTTATCGCTAATACCTGGAAACGTGTTTCCTTTGCGCGGCGAAGGAGCTAAGGAATCCATGAAATAATTCGTACAAGTGACAAAATTTTTCGTCGATTATCTCTTGGACGGAAACTGGTGCTAGAATAAATATTCTCTGAATTTATTAAACAACCAACACATAAGCAACTCGGCTATGACAATATACAATGTGAGTTCACTTTTCCACATAGTCCCCAAGAGACTATAAAAATTTCTCAAAACGGTCTACCATTTTTTCGATTCCGAATGCGTAGAAATCACTTCCAGCGCTATGTAACCACCTGGAGACAGCTACTTTCACCTCCTCATCTTTTCGGAATCGTCATTCACCGAGATCCTTTTTCAACAAATACATGATATTAGCACGATAACGCAACACCTTACACGGTCCGCCAAACGATTCAAGTGAGAGGTATGGCAACAATCCTCCATACAGTCCAGGCTTAGCGCCGTGCGATTATCATGTGTAAGTTGAAAGAATCTCATTGGATGACAATTCCGAAACGATGAGGAGATGAAAGTAACTGTCTCCAGGTGGTTACATAGAGCTAGATGTGATTTCTGCGAACCTGGAATCGAAAAATTGGTTGACCATTCCGAGAAATTTTTACAGTCTCTTGCGGACTAGGTGAAAAAGTAAACTTACATTGTATGTTGTCATAGCTTACGTGTGGTTTCATAAATGACCATAACTTGGATGTATAATCTACTTTTTGATTCGTCCTCGTATATTGAAAAAAATAAAAGAAATATTTACATGGTCTGTTCGGGCATACGTCATTTCGTCGAGTGTACCCCTTATCATTTTGGTACCACTATTATAAGGATTTTATTATTTCAGTCATACTACGTGGAGATTCTCTCTGTACCAGATTACACACATTTTTGCTCGACGCCATCTTCGTTGCTGCCTACGCATTTTGAACAAACAAAAAAGACACTCTTTCGTATTTTTTGGTTAAAAATAAGTTTTTCAATAAAATATATTATTCATATCACAACTGTATTATTTATTACAATAAATCGATATGGAAATGATTTATTGACTTGAATTGCTTCATATACACTAAGTGTCTATGTTTAATTCCTGAAGTTAGTAGCATCAATTATTCTTTCGACTTTGACCCGTGTAGATGATCAGCCATGCTTATGGTTTGATAAAAACTTGCAAGTCAAGTGATGGTAGTATTTCTGCACCGATAATTTCATGTGTGGTGAGCTATGTAGATATGAACTAACCTGTGTGTTTTAATATTCTTGACGCATGATTGGAAGAAAAGATAGTTACTCATAGATTCATCCGATTAACTTCCATCAGAGATTTTTAATCATTTTTTGTAGCTTTGTAGTCCCTTAACGGTTTCCATTACGCATTTTTCTTAAATTAAAAAAATCATGCATTAATGAGTTAACTCACATGGGTAATAATTAAATATATCTTCTTCCAAGAAATACGTTTCAGTGTGATGAATGAATAGGTTGTATAGTTGTATACAACTTCTAGAAAAAAAATTTCTACAAATATTTACATTTTTCTGTTCGAAATAGCATTTATACTATAGATAGAATGGTGTCTGCTTCATTGAAGGAAAATGACTAAACTTTCAGCTGTTTCTTACCCTTAAAGACCTCCCGGTGAATAATAATACACGCATCTATTTCAGTTACAAGTTTTTAGATTTGTAATATCTATATTTTTGTTCGTTGGGCTTTTCGATGCAAATAAACGCTGTATGTTGACAACATTTAATGCGGAAGAAGATGAGCAGCATACCTTTTTATGGGGGCATGCTTAGAAACGACACTCACTCATGTAAAAAGAGTCCTAACGCCGAAAATAAGTAGATGGAAAACAATCGTTTTTCGCAAAGCTTCTGCATACGCAGATCCATCACTCTACAAAAGAGTACACCCCGTTATGTTTTTATTGTAATTCTTTTTTTTTTTACGCCCTGTCGAAGTTGTGGTAATTAGAAGCGGGAAAGCACTGGGGGCAAGGAAAGAAGATCGGAAAGGTATACGGTCATGGTCTTTTAAAGGAACCATCCTGTCAATCGTCTGCAGTATTTACGGGAAACCATGG
Source organism: Vandiemenella viatica (assembly GCA_031002005.1). Taxonomy (NCBI): domain Eukaryota; kingdom Metazoa; phylum Arthropoda; class Insecta; order Orthoptera; family Morabidae; genus Vandiemenella; species Vandiemenella viatica. Next base: position 31,946 of record JARYHS010008264.1, read on the forward strand.
AAAACCCAAATCTGGATGGCCCAGTGGGAATTCGAACCTGTTGCCTCCCGAATACGAGGCCAGAATGTTACCGCTCACTCACTACGCTCGGTCCCATTTATCGGAACATAAGTTGAATTTTCTTTGACGAGATAAGACCGGATTCATGATTCCACCTTCATGAAACGCTAGACAAGGAACACCCTACTCCACATTTATCGAGAAATAAGTGTTTCAGAGAAATTTGTTATATGACAGGTATTTAATTTCTTATTAGGACAAAAATGGCAATTTTAGATAAGTCACATTGTATTCTAATGGAATATGTTTCCTGTTAACGAGAGAAAGGAATTATATCGGTTGATAATTAAATTTCGTTATTTAACATGGTTAACAATTTCCTTTGTGCCCCGTTTAACACCGTGTTGTGTTAATAAATATGCAATTTAATAAAATTCGTTAGACTGGCATAGTTATCCAGGAAATTAAAAAAAAATGACTGCATATGAAATTATTTGCGATTGTATTGTTAAAAGGAAGTATAAATTTCAAATAAATAACTACATTTGATATTATTTGCTCTTATATTCTTAAATGTAACTGCGATTGTCTGTTGAGGCAGTAAGTGAGAATATGCGAAAGACAAAGAAAATAAATTATAACGGGAGACATGGATTAAAAAACACAGAGAGAAGCTCGTTTAAATTTACGTCTTACTTTTTGTTTAGGGAGCGTCCATAAACCACGTAGCTCCATTTTGGCCTCTGTGAAACCCTCTCCCCCCACGTTGCTCGACGTGTCATTTGCCTCTATCCTCCCCCCCCCTCCCCACGTAGCATGTATCTTTTTCCCCTATTGATTCCAGAAGACATTTTCTACTGTTTTCTCTTGTCAGACTATCGTAAATTATATGCGGATATAATTAAACGACTGAAATAAATACAATATTCACATGCTGTTGTGTGTTCTGTAACTCATTTTATCTGTGACAAATAATATGAATGGAAAGCTACGTGGCCAGGCTCGGAAACCCCCTCCCCCCCTTGTAGCCCACCGTAGCTTTCCAGCCAACCCCCCCTTTTTTTAGACCGAGCCACGTTATTTATGGACGCTCCATTATTTACGATCACAAGATGCAAAAATTCATGTAAGGAAAGGCGAATCTGATGTTTACGTTGTACTGTCTGCAGCCGTTGCTAAAACCAGGACACATTTTTTTTTTTTTCGACAGAATCTAATAATCAGCAAAGCCGTCTAGAAACTCAGTGAAATAAAAACTAATTAATTACTTAGAAACTTTTTCAGAATATCAAAAATTTCCGTCATGTTAAATCAAATATTGCTATTTAAAAATATCCTTGCCAAATATTTGGAGAATGTAAATAGAGGAACTCAGAAACGAAGAGCATTAATGAAAGAGGTAACGATTAATCTTTATTCGTTTTTCATTAGAAACTTTTCGAGATCAAATTGCTACTACCATCATTGGTGATACCCGTCACTTTACCTCTGTGCGCCGCGCAGTTTCTGAAGCGTAGGGTGTAGTGGGTCCAGTCACAGCTTGTTTTTCCCACAGTCCTCTGCGCCCGACTTAAAGTGAATAATAATGTCTGTAATTGGCGGAGGGAAGTGGACAGAACGGTGGTGGCCTTCACAACAGATTGCTAGACCAACTCACTTAGCTGCTTCTCTTCTCGCTCATAGGGCAGGGGTGTCAGCATCCTTTCTATTCATTCGTTAGCAGACAAATATGGCCAGCCAGTACAAGATAAGGCGAGAATACACATACCGGTGTCAGTGGTCCGAAGTTTAACTAATACCAAGATTTTCCACGATTCAGTTAACTGTGAAATCACAACATATAAAGCCATTTAGTTCATATTCCCTTCTAGTACGTGAAGGACTTAATATAGCATACCTATAATATATGCGTTGATATTTTTCATATTTTGGTATTAAATTTATTTGTTCAGTATGCCTTTGAGAGGATCGAATAAATCAGTTTTTTAGATCGTTACACATCGTCAACGTTCGATTTCATTAGAGGCAGAAGAAGCTTTATGCCTCGTCGACGTCAAGGTCATTAGAGGCGCTAAATTGCTTGGGTCAAGTAGCACTAAGGAATTTGACCATAGCCTTTTGAAGGAACCACCCTGGCATTCGCGGGAGTGATTTCGGGAAACCATGAAAAACCGAAATCTGAATGTCCTCCCGAATGCGAAGTCATAACATTACCGTTAATCACCACGCTTGGTGGGGATAAGGAACGGGAAGGAATTTGATCACTTCTTTCAGATTAAATCATCCCGCCATTTGTCTGAAGTGATTTCTGGAAACCATAAAAATAGAAATCAGGATGACTGGGTGATAGCGCTAGCCGTTCAACAACCAGATACGGCTGAATGGAAAGAATTGTGATCTTTCCTTTCCTTCAGTTCTTTCTTACTTCAAGCACTTAAAAAAAATAAAAATATTTAGGTTCTTACAACAACTCTGCTTTGATCTTCAGGTTTAATTTTATTGTATAAATTACAGAATCGAATTAATTTTCTAATCCATCTTCCCCAGTTTTTCATTTTTATTATTATTATTATTATTATTTTATTTTTATATTTTTTTATTTTTATTTTTTATTTTAAGAAAAGCAAAAGTACGTGTTTCGACGCATGCTACTTGTAATAGACGTATTTAGAAAGACAAATTATGATATAATATAAAGTGTGTTATTATACGAGACTGTCATTGCTAAAATGGCTACAACCTCTTGCAAGAAATTTGCAGAAAACGTATTTGCAAAAATCTTTGGGCATATTCACATGCGTAGCAAAAAATATTCTCCGAACAATTTTTTTTTTTTAAATGTCCTAGCAATGATCAACAACAATATAACAGAAAAGAAACACGAACCATTCATTGGTTACGATCCTATGTTATGTTACTATTTTAAAGAAAAAATTGTAAAGCTTCTACTTGCATTTGCTTCTTTGCATTTTGGAAATGTATTGCACCCACTTGTTTGCATTTAAATTTTGTCTTTGTGAACTTAATACTCAGGCACTGAAATGTAAAAAGCTAAAACTGCTAATACACGAACATTCGTAAATCCAGAAATTTTTGTGATGAAGAGTGGGAGGATTTAAACTTTTCTGACAGCCACCTAAATATAGGTAGTAATATTCTACACAACGTCCATGGTTGAGGTAGTTAGGATTTTGCGGTGGTGTCTGCTGCTTGACATTTGGTTGCCTGGTACGAGGCCACAATGTTAATAGAGGTTCCCATTATTCCGGACTATCCTGCAGGCTAGGAGGGGTACTGCATTACACATAATCACTAATCACCAGTTTGTGTACCAGATACCCGTGTTAAATTCTAAAGGTCAACATACCGCGTTAAGAGTCAGTACATATTGCGATTTTCCCTGTGGTTTGCCCCTCAGATGAGAACCTAATCCATGGTATCCTTCGGAATAAAAGACCGGAATGGGCTGGCACAAATATTTATCCTCTCCATTCTAAAGTCCTCATATTCAAAAAAGAAATCAACACACTACACTAGACCAAATGTTTCATAATCATCTAGACGTACATGATCACTTATGTCTCGGTCACAACGAGCTGGCGGCTCAAGGTCATGTTCCCCTGGTCCTGTTGCTCACCTCACCACACCCTCCCTTCCTACCCATCCGAGCTGACTGCCGTGTCCGAATCAGTGTGTGTGCGAAATTTCTTCTTCACATGTGGGGTTAGGAGCAGTGGAGTGGGGACGGAGCAGAGTGACCCTGAGCCGTCCTTGGTAACTGAACGGGCTATACATACACGAAAAAAAGGAGCTGGCATCCATACCTCCAAATTTCTTTCTAAAACGACTTCATTTACTCATGTCGCGATGTCAAAATAGGATTAATTTCAGCATTCTGTGTAAGTAAATTATGTGTATCATTCTAATATCGAATCTCGTAAGATTAAACTGCTAACTGTCATATTATTGTAGATTTTTGTCACAGAAACGGAAATTCTAGTACTGGTCTAACTGATTACGAAATGTCGCCGAAACACCTGCAGGATTCGGACTTAATTTGGGCCCCCTTCCCCGAAAATCTGTGTCAATGCTGTGAACTAGATATGTACAGCCCCACAAACGTATCATCTTACTTTCAAGTTCTTAAAGAGGTATAGAATATTAGTAAACAAAACGGTAGCAGTAACGAATCTGGTGGGTGAGCAGTAAAGCTAGGGTCAGGCATTCAGGAGGACGCTGGTTAGAATCCATTTCGGTTTTCAATGGGTTCTCTATATCACTCCAGGCGAATAACAGAATGGTTCCTTCAAAATGATGGCCAAACTCCTTACCGTTCCTTGCCCTCAGTCTCTAATGACCTATATGTCGAAGAAGCAAAAAAAAGTAAGGATGCTGTCTTGCATACACAGCGTAGACATCGAGCTATCTGCTACAGTCCGCATACACTGCAGTAACATAATTATACCTCGCAATAAGGAACTACTTCACAATTCATGTTTTCACAAGATAGTGAACTAGTCTGGTCAATAAAACAGTATAGAGACATAATGAACCGCCAACTTGGTAGTATTGGCTCGTAGAAGGAGCATATCGGAGCTGACTGTACTGCAGCGAATGGCAAGTCGTAATGCAGGACGGAATTCCTACCACGGTGCTCATGAATGACTCTCTGTAATTACAGTCGACAGTGTTTGACCAGGGATCAAGTTCTAATAGCAGCCGTTAAGCCTCCTTATGCGGCTTCCTCATTTTATTTTAGTGCCTGTGTGACTTATTGCTCGCAGTAGTAATCCGTGTCTCATTTCACGCCAAAACTATGCTCCACAACGTCTGTTCCATTATCTCCGGTATTGGGGAAGGTTGTCGTGCAGGTGAAAACTATAAAACATTTTATTATACTAGTAAACATTAGTAATGAGTGGTTAAATATCCCTAACCTCCATTAAACCGCCAAGCGTAAGTCTCTCCAGGTGGGGTTAGTTAGTTCGAGCCCCACTAGTGGATAAATTTACAGCCGGGAAAATGGAAATTGGTGACCGAGGAAGGACAGCTGATGGAGGACTTCTTAACACCAGGTGGTGTATCAGAATCCTAGGTGAGATCCCAAACTTCTCTGCGGGCATACGACATTGTTGATGGTCATTCATACGTTGGATTGGGACTTTAAACATCGCGGACGCTTTCAGAAGAATAATTACCAATCGGCAGCGAAAACATATTATAATTAGAAAAAGCACCATAAAACCGAGCTTGATGAGGGAATGGTAACGCTTTGGACTTGCATTCGGGAGGACGTAGGTTCGAATCCAGATTTCGGTTTTCTATGGTTTACCAAAATCACTTGGTTGCTTCAAAAAAGCCATTACCGAATTCGCTCCCGTTCCTTGCCTTTCCCGCCTCCAATTACCTTGACGTCAATGAGGCGTTAAGCCTGAAGAGGGGAGGGGAAAAAACACCACGATCATTTACATTGCGGTAGGAAAGATAAACACTCCAATTAAATTTCCATGAGAGGAAACTTTAGAAGTGCAACACTTTGTTTCGGGACGCAACTTCTCATCACCATCATTAACGAAGGACAGAGTAAGATCAACGCAGTTAGCTTGATAAGCTTTGCGCATCTAAGGAAATATTTTTTCACATATGACAGCACATAAAGTGCCCTGAGTAGATCGGCAAGAGCAGCGCATTTGTAACAGATAATGGGTTTCAACTTTTTGACTGCTAGACCATGCAAACAAACCCAATGATATTACCACTTTACCAACGTATGTATCATTCAAATTTTATAGTACCTTGCTTTTCAACGGACGGACACAACACTTAACTAAAACCATCCATTCCCGTTACCAGACTGGAATTAGTGAGCACTGCAACTGAAAGCCAGCCTACTAGATCCTACACTACCATGGTGGACAAACATTTAAACTAATAAATCAATATATGAAACTCATTTGATCCATAAATGCTGTACACGAAATCGGTTTCAGTTGGACTAAAGTTCTGTAGCGAATTACTGAATTAAATTGCAGCAGTACCACGGGGATATTCTGCAGATAGGATGTGAGATATGAGGACTGTATGTCCCTGTTCGGTCATCACATCATCATTGTAAAATAATTTTCTGATGTGTAGCTGGGCAAATATTTTTAACTGCAAAAATAATTTTTCGATAGACATCGCCAACGTAAAAACATTTTTCATTTCTGACAGGGAAATGTTTGGTCTTCTCTAAAATACAGAATTGATGCTTGAATGGCCACAGCTGAATTTTTCCGTTCCTTCCCCCCGATCCCATTTGAGCTTTCTCATCTGGAGCATCCAGTTCCATTGGATATTTTTTTCTTGTCATAACAAGTAGTGTGGTTTGATACCCAGAATTACCAACGTTAATTTCATGTAAATGTTTATATTTTCAGGCTTACAGCATGCTTAATGTCTTAATACCTTCCAATTTTTAAACTAAAATAATACCTGGTGAAAGATTATGAATATTGTACAGGGAATTAAAATTCTGTCTTTATGTCATTTGTTAATGAGTTACATTTAATGAGTTACTTTAGAAGGATAAAATTAAAGTCAAACTAACTAACACTTACTTATTCATGTTCGATCAGCTTCCATATACGGACAGTGTCGTTCAGAATCTTAAAAATGAATGAATATATTAAGATGTTAATTACTTTGCGCGTATTCTACTAAAAAATTGAAAGAAATGAAATATCACTCCTAGTTCAGGGCATTAATTTTCTATTTTTAAACTATTGGGATCTCAAGCAGCTGATGGAATAAGTGATAACAATGCAGTTCTGTGGATATTAGAGTATTCAGTAAACAAGTGGTCAAAATTGATGGGAGAAATATACAAATTTATATTATGGAGAAACTAAGAAAGCTTAAAAAAAATTGACATTATACCTTAATTGGAAATGTTATTTAGATTGAGTCTTGATGCTTGCTAGGTTTGGAAAAGTGCGATCGTACGAGTAGAACCGATCTATAAACGAAGGGTGACAAATAGGGTCCAAAATTACAGGCGGATCAATTAGACATCAGTGGTAGGTAAATTAAAGGAGGATTTGTATGAAACCATACCAGCAATTTCTGTCAGGAAAGATACTGGTTTCCAAATCGACAAAATTGCTTTAGGTAAAGATATTCATGAGAATCTTAGTTAGTTGGCTACATGCAAGATATATCGAATGAAATGGACAAGGGAGACCAAATTGATAGTGTAGTACTAGATCAGTGTAGTACTAGATCTCTCGAATTCATTTGTCAGAGTGAGCCATAAAATTGCAGTAAATAAGGTAAAATGAATTGAACTGGATGGAATAGAGGTTTTTTTTTTTTTTTTTGTCAGATGTATTCTTCAAATGAAGAAAGCAAAAAGTCAGTGTAGAAAATGCAATGTCAAAAGAAGTTGAAATGAAAATGGTAATGCCTCAGGGTAGTTTATGGGGATCATTGCTATTCTAATAAGTGTTGATGGTTTACTGTTAGAATTTAGTTTGTTTTTAGATGACATTGTGTCACA
>JARYHS010008265.1:0-28669 GCA_031002005.1 Vandiemenella viatica
GTGTAGGGAAATTACCACCGGAACGTGTGCTCCATTGCAATTAAATTAAATTAGTAAGCCCCACCTATTAGTTCCATTCGCTGCCGCCAACGGCGCTGTTGTCTATTTACGAGGAAATGGAGACGTTACCAGCGCTTTTCCCTTTGCACATGCATACATCTACAACGAATTTCTTATGGCCATCGTAAAGCTGTTTATGACGAAGTGGCACTTTATTGATCATACGATGGAATGCACGCTACGCATCAACTATTGATTCACTTTTTTGCATAATGTAACTGTAGCACAGAAAGCGTCGCCATATCCATGTAACAAACAAGACCGCTGTTGGCGGATGCAATTGTAACTAATGGGAACGGGCTACATACTTTACCGAGTGTGGCGGTGTAATGGTTAGCGTTCTGGCCTCGCATTCGGGAGGACGGCATCTCGAATCCCCGTCCTAGCATCCAGATTTGGGTTTTCCACGGTTTCCCAAATCACTCCAGGCAAATGCCGGGATGCTTCCTTCAAAAGGCCATGGCCGAATTCCTTCCCATTCCTTGCCCCCATCCTTTCCCGTCTCTAAAACCTCGCTGTTAGGAGACGTTAAGCAGTTAAAAAAAAGTTACAAACTTCAAACCTTCCTCTATCCAGTGGTGTGCACACGCATTTATATCTATTATAGGTTTCAAGAAATAAAGATGCAAAATCTGCTCCTTGTGCAATATGATCACCAGGTTAGATTAAACCCATGGACAATCGAAAGCTCTGTCACTACGGCAGCCGAAATAACGTTTGTGAGTAACATACGCCAGCATCATTATTGTATAAATTATTGGCAAGTTTTAATAAAAGTGATTTATATTTAATAATTTCGTAACGGAACAGAAAATTTGTTTGCACTTATCGGTCGGTAGTTTTTTAGATCACTGCTGCGGCTATTTTTGGAGCCCGGATTTATCTGCGCCATTTCCCCACTGCAGGCAACCTTTTGTCTTCTATAACGGTTTGCGATAAATACCAGTGACGAAGGGTGCGCTTTCATTTGCATACCTGGAGAATGGTCGGTTTGGAATACCAGCTGAAGCAGGTGTTTCAAAAGCACTAGTTGATTAAGAGTCCATTTTTAGTGAACCAGTTTCTTTTTCTAGTCTACATAAAAAAAAGGCTTACAAAGTTTCTTTGTTACTTCCCGATTTTAAATTTCTTACTAAGCACTCCAGATTAATGTTTTAGTGCTGAAATTGTGGTAACAATGCGGAGACTTTTTCTAAAATAATGAAAATTTGTATGAATTTATGACATATATCTGGAAATATGTGATTATGGCAGCCAATTTCGTCTGCACTTACTAGTTAAAATAACGATGATTATTGAATAAGTAGGCCCCTACGCCAGTGAAAACTGACAACAGACATGTAACTGTAACATATAATACCACTTACAAATTTAATTATAACAAGATTAAAAAACCTGCGTGTGAAATTGTAAACTGCATTTATTACAGAAAATTGGATCACTGAAGATACCTTAGCGCTAGGCGAAACTTATTACATAATATTTATAATGTATTACATTATTTGTATAATACTTGTTACAGAAGAATAATTATATTTACGTCTGGAAACTGTTGTTGATTAAATATTTCACTCATCGCTACTATTTCTTTTCATAAATTTTCTTTTAACGCTTTATGATATAAAGGATATCATTTCATTTGAAACGTATAATTTCTATTTCTGATTTTCCTGTGGTCTTTTACATTATATTTTAATCAAACTGGAGTTTGGCATGTATATGTGTTTTGCTATAAATGCAGGTAGCATAAGCTGATGTAATTGTTCGCGCAACGCGAAAGCACAGAATTCCGTCGATGCCTGAAGTTGATTAAATTAGTAGTCATTATACTAAAGGTATTTTCTGATCAAACTTTTTGAAATACCTGAAATTCGTAATAGATCTTCTCCCTTGTTTGTTTATCGAGTTAATTTACGATTAATTATTGCTTTCGTCGTCTTTGATTAAGTCTGGTTGGTTTTTAACTACGAGATTTTTTTTCAATTAATTTTCATTACAACACCAGAATCCGTTCCATAGAGCAGTTTGAGAAATGAAAAATAAAATCTGGGACAAGCATTATGGCAATAATTTGTCATATAGATTGTAGGTGAGCTGTTTTCTCTTATCACTCGATTGTTTTTTATTTGTGTTTTCAAAGATTTCTTCTGTTCCTAGTGGACTATAGAAAAATATAATTATAAGATTAGACGTGAGTACGAAGAACTTCTTTAAAGTCACTGGGTGGGGTGTATTGTTAAGAAAAGTTGTGTAAAGAGAATCACAAAAATTTCCATATTTTGAGAACCATTATGCCGAAAGGTGAATTTGGTGTACAGTTGTGTATAAGACAACTTCCAGTATGATTTCTATTAAACGAAAATAAAACTTCCACTTGCACTTCTGGTGATGATATGTCAAAGACAGCTCTGAACATTTTAGTTTCTAGCCTCGTAAACCTCGGTGACGTTCGTTCGAGTGTTAAATATTGTTAATTAGACTGCTACCTATAATTTGATATATAATTGAGTTCTGCGGAGCCCAATTTGTAAACGTTTGCCTTACTTCTTTGTGAATATGCCGAGGTCTGTGAAAAGAAAAGTTGCAAAAATATCTATATAAGTCTCAAAGTATATTAAAACCGTTAAAAATTACAGAGCGTGTTTGGCTTTACGGATTGAAACAGAAATTGCCCTAGTAAAAGCTACCATTAGAAAATTTACATGCAAGTGAAGAACAAAATTGTACTACTGCAAACGACCAGCTTTTAACGTCGCTTGCAACCCAACCATGGACAGAAAAATATAGAATTAATGGGTTTGGACAAGCATGTATAATTTTTGAACTTACGGTATATCAATGTATAACAAATGTTAATAACGAAATAAACATCTTCAAAATCAAGAACCTAACATGGTGGGCGAGCAGTAAAGCTCTTGTCTCGCATTCTGGAGTATGCAGATTTGAATCTCCGTCCTGCCATCCAGTTTTGGGTTTTCCATGGTTTCCCCAAATCACTCCAGGTGAATACCCGGATGGTTCCTTGAAAGGCCATGGTCGAATTCCTTCCCGTTCCTTACTCACAGTCCTTTTCCTCCTCTAATGACCTCGACAACGACGAGGTGTAAAGTCATAAGGACAAATCTCATGTGTAGCTTTTAATAAATAAAATATGAACTATCAATGAAACTCGCTTCCGTCATACTAAACGTAAATCGCTCAGCGAATTAGAATTCTTAGAGATAATGGCACTCAACTACACTCAAAATGTATCGATCAATTCCAGAATTAATTACTGGGTATCTCAGATAAGATCCAAAACTTCAATCAAACTGACCTATTTAATATGAAATGAAAATCTACGCCAAAATTATAAGAAATAATTAAAGAAATCTTCAGCATCATTTCCCAACAAGAATTCAGCTGCCTTTAATAAGTTTTACTCATCGTGGCCTGATCGGATTTGCAGCTTTGATTTGAATGCCTCATGCCCTTCTTGACGCCAGCATTTTATATCTCCCACCAGGTCACACTACGTACTAATGGAGGAGTGAAGTGTTGCCATCTGTCTGCGAAATGTGTTGCTACAGGGTGATTCAAAAAATGACCAGTGTATTTGAAAAATCAATAAAAACTAAACCTGCAGCGATAGAAATACACCGTTTGCAGTATGCTTGGGACAACTGTAAATTTTCAGGCAGACAAACTTTCGAAATTAGTTACAATTTTCAACAACAGATAGCGCTGCAGTCTGGAAAAATCTAAAGTAAGATATGTTCTAAGGAATAAACCATTTTTTTTTTCACAACAAACTTGCAATCTGTGATCAGCACACGCTTACAGCAGAAAGACGACTTACAGAATGGCAAACTCACAGACTGAGCTTTCAAATCGCAGTCAGGACGCACGGTGCGCGAGGGTATGGGCTCATGCCAGGTCCCATTGTACTACCATGCTCATATTAATCCGAACGACCTGAATCGCACATCGCAAAATTTCCTCCTGGGAATTATTCAACCAATTATACACAACTGCAAAGACAGTCCTATACCCGGTAGGTGGTACACTCATGTTACTGTGAAAATTTGTCACGTACTCGACCCACAAAAAACGGAATACATTTCAATTTATTCGTTTCATAAACTTGATTAGTGATTACAGTAAGGCAACAAATGTATTACACAGACATTAAATGAGTTGGTTTGTACTTTTCTAATTCATTTGAGAGTTATTTAGTGTCAATAACTAGTAAAAAAGTCACCGCTTTCAAACAAAATGTTAGTTCTGAACAAGAGGTAGGACACGAAACAATTTATGTATTACATTCGTCTTCAAAAACATAAAATAACAAGAAATTTAATACAAAAAATGATGTTTGCACTGGATTTAAATTTGTGGAAACGTTACAGAGTCATTGGATGCAGCTGTCTGCTACATGGCACATAATACATTTACAAAATTAATTACTTTAGTATTAATTTAACGAATCTACTTGCCCTAACGTTCTGTTATCCGGTTCTACTCATAAGTCTGTTTTTGAACCTACAGAACGTAAAAAAAAAAACCATTAACTTAAAGAATTATTAAATAAATATTGACGGTAGCATGAGATCGAATCAGTGAGATATGCGTCCGTAAAAAAAAAAAAAAAAAAAAAAAAAAAAAAAAAAAAAAAAAAAAAAAAAAGGTTTTTGGATGTATTTTAGCGAAAGAAAACTGATTTTGTCTCATTTCAACTATGAAAAGATCCTTAAAACATTGAACATTGCTACCTTTCTTAAAAAAAGTTATAAAAAATTTAGAGTCCAGCTTTTTGAGTATTTGATTGAAAATCAACTTCATTAGTGAATATGGCAAAATTTTACAGATTGCATTTCCGTATTCGCCTGCCGGTGTAAAGGTGGAAGGTATATCAAAAAATTATGGGCTGGAAGCTTCCGTAATTAACAATATTGTGCGGCTATTGATGGTCACGAGTGGTGTTAATGATGTATATTATGTATCATGTTCTATTGGTGGCATCAGCTTATTCTTGTAGGCCTACCTCTTACTCCGATCTAATGCTAATATTACTCCTACTCCTCCCGCAGGTAGACGGTAAAAAATTCTCACTGAAGTAAAAAAATAAAACTATAATCCGGAGCAAAAGATAAAGAAAATAAAACAACTAAACATCAATAGTGGATGGGTGAAATATAACAAGTTGATTCTAACGCCTAGTTTAATGATGTACAGCTAACATTTTTTTTTTTTTTTTTTTTTTTAACGTGTATGTGTTGTTTATTGAATTTAATGCTTCAAGGAAGAACAGGACAGTTCTGCAACGCGGAAAAATGTTGCCGAACGAGTAGTTATGAGCTGGTAAATCTCTAACGCTGTGGGTCGCTCAGATTGGCCGATGCCGAGCAGGAAGATTAGTGGCTAGGAAGCGCCCAGTCTCGCGGAAGAAAGGTACGCGGTTCGAGTCGGGCTTCGGGCACGAGTGGTTTAATGAAGTGTTACGTTCCCTTCGTGTTTCCCGTATGTCGGGAGACTAACAGCTCACGATTCACTGATTGGGATGTAAAAATAAAAGATTTGTTGCCTGGATAGATCAAATAATCCAACTTCCTTTTTGTAGTTATCTTTTCAGTTGAGTCTTTAATATATCTTTTGTAATGACACGGGAAATATTAGCTGTGTAAGAACAAATTTAGGTCTCACTATTTAAGTAGGATCGATTCCACGTTCACGAAAGTCATTCTGGGAACCCTACGAAAACCGAAGTCTCGATGGCTGTACCGTGTATTCAAAATTGTTACTATCTAATTTCGATGCAAATAGTTATGAATCACATACTACGTTCGGATTTTCATTCCTGTATTTGGTTTGCGAGTGGATCTCTGAATTTTTTTATGATAATAGAACCATAAAAACAACAGAATGATTCCATGGAAGGCATAACTCAGTTTTTAACTGAGGAATGCTAGGAAATGTTTTGATACAATTTCAAACACTTCTGCTTAGCAGTTGTTGAATGTAATACAATTAAGACATCTTTGCATCTGTAGATTTTCATATACTGAATCCTGTGTATGGTAATGTATCGTTAAAGCTTGAATTAAAAGCCGAATTGATTTCATAACTCTGGAATTTGTAAAACTTTTCATAAAAATCAGCTTGTAAATGTTGTAATGTCAGTGATCATCTGTTTTATATTTATTTGAAACACTGAAAAAAGTACGCATCAGACTGGAACTAAATTATTGATTGGTATTCATTTACCTAAACTAGGGTTACCAGACGTCCCCGTTCGCCGGGGACAGTCCCCGTATTTAGCTCTCTGTCCCCGGACAGATTTCGTCCCCGCAATGTCCCGGATTTTTACTGTTGTCCTCAATTTTTTTTTTTTAATCAAGCGACAGTTCCTTAGAAGCCCTGTTTTGCTAATGCATTCGTTTAAAGCTAGAGACATGAAGTGCACTTCTTTCCTTGTCCATGCCTAGGAATAAAAGAAAATTACAAGGAAATTGCGTCTTGGACACAACAGCTTTGAAAATCAAGTCTTCCTGCTCTGCTTCTTGCTGTGAGCAACATGACTGTCTGTGATCCTCATTTAAAATACAAAATATAAACAATATGTGGCTTTCAAGTTAACCCAGCCTTTAATCATGTAACTTATAAAAGTACAACGCGTTATTAGCACAATTGCCAATAGCGTCCCCGGATTTTGGTGAAAAAGTTGTGAAGCTCTCGTATTTCTGTGTATATCTAATCAGAACGTCTCGTATTTCTATTTACTGTTCTCGTATTTTTATTTATTTTACCTTGTCGTCGTAGTGAAAATATCTTACTTAATTATTTATTGTAGTTTCTTCTGAAGTTTTATTTCCTTTGCTATGAGAAAATAAGAAACACAATTTCCGTTCCACATCATCCAGCTTCGCCAAATAAATAATAATCTAATGTGAATTAATTCCCTTTTTATTATAATTCTATAACATCCTTAATCATCTGAATATGTACAGGTTCTTTTCCACAGTAACTCAAAATTCAAAGCGAACACGACACGGTCTTCACCAAGCTTGTCTGGTCTTGATCTATCCTCTTCTGTTTATATAAACGTTTCCTTAGTTACCCATTTCACAGAGTAATTATTATAGTAGCATATTATATCACAAAGCGTCCCGGATTTGGAGAAAAAATTCTGGTAACCCTAACCTAAACTAACCACAAAAGATTTTGTTTCACTATCTCAGAAGGACGAAATTTAATACACCGTAGTCATATTAACCAACAAACATTTGGAAAAAAAGAGGAGCGCTTGTATACGAATCTTACGTTCAATTCATCCGGAGAAATTTTTGTCAGTTGCCAAATTACAAAATTTCGTCCAAAGGTAAAAAATAAATAAACAATGCTAAAAGAACTTGCTAAAACAATGATTCTTGCTTTATTTGAAGTTTTGGATAGAAAAAGAAATATTGTGCAATCCAGTAAAGATTACGTGTCAGATGAGAAGACAACACTAAGTGGAGGAATAAACTGTAAAACAATTTTATAATGTATCCTTCTTACTCTCCACAAGTGGTGTGTGAAATTGTGATCGAAAGCAGATATTTTGTTGTTTACATAGAGCATTAAACCGCTCAGTGTTTCCTCGTCCGAAATTCGTCTTCTGCGACGACATTCTAGCTGCTTTAACAGCTCACAGTGTTTAATCTCATGTAACTGTGTGTTTGTCATGATACTATTGC
This sequence comes from Vandiemenella viatica, assembly GCA_031002005.1. Lineage (NCBI taxonomy): Eukaryota > Metazoa > Arthropoda > Insecta > Orthoptera > Morabidae > Vandiemenella > Vandiemenella viatica. Next base: position 7,776 of record JARYHS010008265.1, read on the forward strand.
TGAAAGTAACATCATTATGTCTCTGCGCTAGTTTCGAATAAAACTAGTAGCTACAGAGTAGTGAAAAATTTGATAACCGAGGACAAACGATTGAATTTTGTAGTTACTGCAGCAACATGAAGATGACTACGTAATATAATTAATAATCGTTTTCCGATGTTTGCATAGTTATATTATATACTCAATAATTCTGAATTATTTCTCAGTAGCTGTAATCTCATTTCTGTTATGTGGATTTTTCGCGGTGCAACTACGACGGTTAAACTCAGAGACTTAAGCAGTAAAACCGTTTACATTCCTACTTACAGTTGCAGTGTTCCGTTAAAAATTTTAAAACGTGGCTTGTAGTCTATTTTAAAACCTTCTTTAGCCAAGCATATTTTATACCACCAGAAATTATCCTCCACAATTATTTTATGGTATTTTGCAATGCCGGAGAGGTGAGCAGTAACGTTCTGGCCTTACATTCGGGAGGACGCCGATTCCAATCCCTGTTCGGTCATCCATGATTTCACCAAATCACTCCAGGTTTAATCAAAAGGAAAATGAGCGAATTTCTTCCTTGCAATAAGTACTTTCCCGCCTCTAATGACCTCGACGTCGACGTTACATATGAGTTGGTGTGTGTTACTATAAAGTTTCACATTTTGAAGCTTCCCTGATTTTGAGATCATTCTTGTTCTTGTTCTTCTTCTTCCAATGTAGTGTTAGACCAGGTGGGCTGTTACAGTCTCAATATAATTCTTGCATATAATAAGCATTAAAATAGGTGACGACTGATAAACATTCCAGCACTTGTTTCTCATTCAAAAATGGAGTTGAATATTTGAGTGAAGTAACGTGGGACTTATGTCTGGTAGCAGAGTATCAGGAAAGTGAAAACAAGTTATTTATAGAAAACGGGGAAGAAGGAAGTTCATATTTCCGCAAAACGGAAAGATTAGCTAGTGGCCTAGCGTTAATCATTCCTTGGGATAAGTTACTAGTTGAAAAGACTCCTTGGACATTACAAATACAGGACTGTCCTAATTACGAATTGTGACACACCTTCATTCTTATCGCTGAAATTAGCAGTTTGGTATTCGCTGAAACAAATAATACTAAGTACTCTAAACCTGGAAATAACTCTTTAAATCACACAGGTTGTTCCAAATTATGAATGAACAAACTTTTTACCTTAGCAGGAGTGGAAGCCTTCGGAATCGAGGATGAATTCTTGTAATTTCACATTAAAATAAATGACTTTCTTTTTTTGTTATCTGTCTTCCAATGGGTTGCATGCAATCCTCTATATAGTTTTGTCGCGATCTAATCACTTCGTCTCCGCAAACTTATTATAACAACGCGGTCTGCTTTACATATTTTAATCTTCGTTCCTCAACTATTCTCGCCACTAACAGATGAGACATTTTTTTTTTCATACCTGTCCGCATGAATGTGACGATGTGCGCATTCTTGTATGACGATACATTTCGGTAATTAAAATTATTTTACTTATCACGTTCTCTACCGCGACGCAGATTGTTTGATATTTGATCTTTCAAATTATTGTTGTTTAGATATAATCTCCGTTATATGATTCTTTTAGTTTAATTTTTACAATGGACTTCGCTTAAACAAGCTGTTTTTAATGCAAGCTATTATTGATATCAGACCGATGGGATAAGGACATTCGCAGGGTTGTAGGAGTTAACTGGCAGAGGATTGCCCAAGATCGTGCGACCTGGAGAAGACTGCACAATTTATAACTGAAATCATGACTGTAAGAGGCCACATCAGCAAATGATTGAACTGGCTGATAGTTTTTTTTTTTTTAACTGCTTTACGTCCCTCAACAGCGAGGTCTTTAGGGACGGGTGGGTGATAGTGATAATGATTATTGATGTCAATTTTTTTCTTTGACTTTATTTCTAACTGCCGCTGAAAAATTCTATCACTCTTATTTTGCACAATCTGGCATCAATGTCATCACAGGCAACAGTAACGCAATGCTGGCTCTGCCTCCTCGCAATTTCATTGGTGGATATTTTATTCAGAGCCATCTATACTGCAGATTTTTCTTTTCCTTAAGTCAATGCAGGAAACAATTGGCTAACAGGTAGGAATTAAGCTCCTCCCACTGACGATTATTATTGGCAGAACAGATCATCAACCTTCCATTACATTTCTATAATATTTTACCAAAATTCAGATCTTGAAACGTATCCCAAGAGTTGTAATTAACGGGATTGCATTAAAGTGAGGCAGGAAACAGGCTCAATGCTATATATTACTACGGTTGATTAGCATAAAACTATAACGATAAGATTGTTATACTCATTTTGATAATTCCTTCGGATAATATTTCACTCATATATCTGGTCAGTCCACAAACCAAGGGATAATCATGTTCCATGAGGTAGAATTTTTAGTACTACGAAACTACAGAAACAAGAAATTATTTCGGAAGTGTCTCTCTCCAAGATGGATTGAATGAAACAGTCTTCCTTCGCTACGTTGTATACACCTATACGAGGAAAGTAGCACCGAGCGTGCGTTGATCCTATGGTTAGCGTTCTGGGCTGCTGAGCGAGTGGTTACGAGTTCAAATCCAAGTAGTTCTTATTTTTTAAAAAAATTTTGTAATTTATCATTACTTGTATTTTCTTTTTAAGCGTATCTAAACTGCACATTGCTTATGAGTATAAGGTATCCATGATTCTTTCCTAACTGCGTCAGGAAATAAGATAAAGATCTGCGAAACTACCCAATGTTTCGTAACTAATAGCCAACGTAAGCATGAAAGATTTGCGGCGGCAGAAACTGACGAAAATCTACACAGGTTTCAAGCCGCGCCGAAATCATATCATCTGTCCCTTTTCAAACGACACACATTTTTCCAAAATAATTATTTCACAGTAGAACGATCATCGCGTTTCAGAAAGAAATTTTTTACAAGAGGAATTATTGCTCTCTTTGTAGGTGGACGATAATGATTATGCACTATATAAATAAATGAGAGTTAATCGCGTAGAACTAAATATTATCACAGCAACAAATCAAACGACCATTGTCACTAAAAAATTTACAACCAGATTATTATCGTAGGACAAAAATAAATTCTTTTATATCTGGTATAAGTAATGAAAGTTATTGAGAATCGGGCTTAAAGACAGGGAGTTCTTAAATTACCGTTTTTCCCGTTTTCTACAATGCTGTTAGTTGTTTCTGACACTATTACTTCATGATCTTTACAGCATTGGGATTTATTAAATACTGGGGATAAATGCTCTTTATTTAACAAGGCCTGCTTTATTCTTTGTTTGGAATAACATACATAAATTCAAGCATTTGGCGAATGAGGATGTCGCCGTTCGCGTGATTGATCTTTAGTCTCCGGTATAAAGTAGAACGCTCAAGTTTTGTCACCCGTCACCCGTCATAATCGACTCCATAATCGCCTAGGTCTCAAGGATTCAAACAAACACAGTCTACCGGTAAAGTAAGGTTGATAATGACTAAAGACCGGAAGACCGAGCGTGGCGTGTGAGTCCAGGCAAATGCTGGGATGATTCTTATAGAAGGCCATGGCCGTTCCCTTCTTTAATAAATTCAACATCGATGAAACGTAAAGCAAGAAACAAAAAAATAAGGATAGGGAGGAGGTATTGTTAATAGATTTCAAGCCAGCTGCGACCCTCCTCAATAAATTTAGCCAGATCTTTATTTATGATTTTACGCCTCGTTGACATAGAGGTGATTATTGGCTGGATAGGAGTAGTGGCAAGGATTTCAGCCATGCCCTTGTAAAGAACCCATCCGGTATTCATATGGAGTGATTTGGGGAAACCTTGGAAACCAAAAATCTGCATGGCCGAACTTGGATTCGAACCTATGTCCTCCCGAATAAGAGATCAGAACGTAAACGATTTTCAGACGACGCCTAGTCATTCACAAGCCGTCACAGCACCGACAAACGCGTGTTCAGAAATGGTAATGATGTAGAAAAATAGATATTTGTTCAACCTCTAAAACTGTAAATAAATTAAATGAAATAATTTGATTCTTTATCTATGAATGCTTGGGAGACGTTACTTTTTGTATTGCCCTCATGCAATTAACATGGATTCCCACCGTTTTTTCAATTACCAGCTGTAAGTTGGGTAATTGTGAAAACAACAAAAACTTTTGCCAAATGTTCTGCTCGTGTTGAATTATTACGTGTATTATTTACGCGTTATAAAGGTATTCTTCCTTGCCGAAGGAAGTAGGAAAGTTAAGACTACTTCCTGGTAAGCTTTGTCATATTTACTTTCTGCGGATGTTGCCACGATGTTCTGCCTAGTAGTAGAGCTGTAGCAATTTCCCTATACAAGAAATAGTGTCTCATAGCTGGACACACACATCGGCGAAATGAAAAATTATTTATGTTCCAGTCTCATCTAGAATATTTTCATTTAAATGATTACTTCTCTTGTAACAGTTCGATTCTTTATACAGATTACTATTTAATCATGGAATGTGGTATCTATATGTATATATTTTCTTTGGTCATATAATTGATGAAGCACCAACTTCTGAAAGTCCAGGTGTCTGAGTGGTAACGCGCTGGGCTGTGAACATGCTGGTTCTCGGTTCAACCCCAGGTGCTGTAATTTTTTTTTCATTCTTTATCTCCTTTTCACTTGTTGCAAAATACATATCATTTAACTAAGTTTATATATGTTTCGTGGTCAATTGGAACAGTTGAAAAGAATCATAAAATTAATGTTTTGGCTGAAACGAGAAAGTGTCAACGCATCATGTTTCAGTAGGAACTCAAAGCCAGTTTTCCTATAAATTTAATTTAACCATTACGATTTGTGCCACTCAACTTTACCAATTTTTTTTGGAGTGGTGATGGCAAAGGCGGGATATTGATGATTGGGGTGATGATGGCTGTTTAAAAAAAACAAGGACCTAAATCAAACTAATGTGCGGTTTTTGTAGCTAATGTTCCTGTTGGACACAGTGGTATTAGCAAGCAAATCAGAACTGAAAAAATGTGAGTAGTTATTATTACGAAAACAAAAAATCATCATTGACGAATAACATGCTAATGCGAGGTTCCGTATTTAACAAAATACTGCTCCTACTAGTGATCAGTAATGATATAATTGATGTATATCCTCAATATAATGACATGATAACCTTGTTTCCGAAATCTGAAATTGCAAGAAAGAAACAGGAAATTTGAGGAAGGAGGAAAGATAATGCCAGTCTGGTTATAAGTTGTTGTTACCTCTCTGGTAATCCAGAAAGAATGTAACTGTAAGTGGCTCAGATTCGCGGGTGCCATGCTGATCCCGGAAGCTAGTGCGGTGTCTCGCGGTTCCACGGTTCGAGTCAGGCCGCAGGCAAAAGTGGTTTTATGAGCGTTTTTCTTGTGTTGCCTGTAAACTGGGACAGTGAAAACATATTATACACTTAATGAGAATCAAAAGCTACACATGTCTGCATGTATCTATTAAGCAATCCAAATTCGTTTTTGTTGTTATTCTTTAGTAAAGTCATTATTATTGCAATGGCTCGGAAAATATTAGTTTTTAAGCAACGAAAAAAAAAAAAATCCACAAAAAAAAACGGCAACGGTCCTTGAGAAAGGGCAATTCCACATTCCTTTGAGCAATTTTTGATTTTGTTTTTTCTATTTAAACCCACATTTTGATGGCTGGATCGTGAATATGAATTGAGTACTGTCTAATGACACTGATGAACTTTACCCTTCATCCAATTCGTTCGGCTATGAATTAATGTAAACATATGATTTGTAATTGCATCTAAACATTACTGACAATCATTTTTAAAAGTGAGGTTCAAATTTTTTTGCTATTAATAAATCAGTCAAACATCCGTATAATTCAATCAATGAAACAATCCATCATTCAACCAAAATATTATTGGGTTAATTTCCTATTCGTTTGCTGAATAGTAACGCAAACAAGATTTAATTTAGAACTACTGGTATCTGTATGTATTGACATATTAACCTGTTGTACGGTGAAGTGATGCTAAAGTCAAACACAATCCATTTCAGAATACTGAAATGAGTAACAATCCAGTCTTACAGTACAAATCAGGATATTGGATGTAAATTCATTTAGCCAATGTTTCAAGCAAGTAGTTTGTTTCCTCATAGTTGTAAAAGAACGATAGCCAGGATATTGACGTCGTAACATCCACAAGGAAGAGGAGTGGTTTTATAAATATCCTACGTTTCATTTATTCTAAGCTAAAAGCTATCAGTTTCTAAATTTCTGAAAGATTTTGTCCAAGATAAAAATCATAAAATAACAGATAGAAATAGTGACACTTATTTTGCGTAACGTTTTGGTAACAGATAAACTACTATGTTGTTAAGTAAAAATTACGTGTCAGCTGATAGATGAAGTTAGCACTATGTAGAGCCACTTCAGAAGATTCGTTATTGGGTAGATCCTCCGATTTGTTTGGAATTCATTGGCTGCAGATCGCGGCCCACCCATATCACTGTAAACTAATAATTACAAGGATCGTTAACGCTTCGAATAATTAAATTCTGACGGTTCGGTTAAACTGCTATAGCTTTTATCAGTCCATCGTTCGCTCGGATTCACAGCAGAATTGACGTTTGTGTCTAGATTAAAAGAAATTTGGGTACATTTTTATTATCTCTAACACAATGAATATTTGTATAGAATGAATGGATGAATTTTATAAATAATCTAGACGACAGTCTTAAAAAATCTACGAGTGAGTGCATTACAGCACTTGTTTCTCATTTAAGAATATAGTTGAATATTGGAGTGAAATAAAGTGTCTTTTAATGCTTGATTGCAGAGTATCAGGAAAGTGAAACACAGGTTATTTATAGAAGAAGGACGTTCATAATTTCCTGTTTCCGCATAAGTAGGCGGAAATTTTGGTTAGCACTGGCCTTGCTTTCAAGCTTTCCTTCCAGTTTACTAAATGAATGGACTCTTTGTCATTATTGTATATGAATTCTTTTGTATATCACCATCAGTGTCGGTTTCAGTACTACCTTCTAGAAGTGTGTCTTCTTTATTTATCAAATGTAATGAGATATAATAATTCCTTTGTTCTAACAGTTATGGGCAGCAGTCTGGGAGCTTAATGGTTATGGCAGATGGAAAGAAATGGCAGTATCATGGGTTCTCAAATCACTTGGTCTAAATGAATTTTTACTGAATTTACTTTGTTCATGTCAGTAGTCAAGGACGATCAGTTGTTCGGATCCCACGGTATAGCCACGACTCAAGCCTAATACACAGCAAAGAGACATTCACTAGGCTGCCAAAGTAATTTATAATTCAGATTTCATTTTACCTGAATGTATTATGATAGCATCGTGGTATGTGGAATGAAGAAACATTAAAACAGAAATGAAAAGCAGGACTGAAGAATTTCGTAATTACGAAATGTGAAGTGACTTCTCGCAGAAATCAATAGTTCTGTATGTGGATTTTAATGAAAATAAGGACTCTTAAAACTGTTATCCTGTATATCCAGCCTATTTCTGTGAATATATCTTCCTACAAATTCTTGCTTAGGCCACTGGATTACCAAAGACAGAAGCTAAGGTAACATCAACTTATAACCAGCCTGGTATTATCTTTCCTCCTTCCTCAAATTTCCTGTTTTTTTCTTGCAATTTCAGATTTCGGAAAAAAGGTTATCATGTCATTATATTGAGAGTATACATCAATTATATCATTACTGATTACTAGTAGGTGCAGCATTTTGTTAAATACGGAACCTCGCATTAGCATGTTATTCGTCAATGATGATTTTTTGTTTTCGTAATAATAACTACTCACATTTTTTCAATTCTGATTTGCTTGCTAATACCACTGTGTCCAACAGGAACATTAGCTACAAAAACCGCACATTAGTTTGATTTAGGTCCTTGTTTTTTTTTTAAATAGCCATCATTACCCCAATCATCAATCTCCCGCCTTTGCATTTTTTTTTTTTTTTTTGTAACAGTTTAACGTCCCTTTTTAACAACGTGGTCTTTAGAGACGGGAAAGGATGGGGGCAAGGAATGGGAAGGAATTCGGCCATGGCCTTTTGAAGGAAGCATCCCGGCATTCACCTGGAGTGATTTGGGGAAACCATGGAAAACCCAAATCTGGATGCCCGGACGGGGATTCGAACCGCAGTCCTCCCGAATGCGAGGCCAGAACGCTATCCGTTACAACACCACGCTCGGTCGCCTTTGCCATCAGCACTCCAAAAAAAAATTGGTAAAGTTGAGTGGCACAAATCGTAATGGTTAAATTAAATTTATAGGAAAACTGGCTTTGAGTTCCTACTGAAACATGATGCGTTGACACTTTCTCATTTCAGCCAAAACATTAATTTTATGATTCTTTTCAACTGTTCCAATTGACCACGAAACATATATAAACTTAGTTAAATGATATGTATTTTGCAACAAGTGAAAAGGAGATAAAGAATGAAAAAAAAATTGCAGCACCTGGGGTTGAACCGAGAACCAGCATGTTCACAGCCCAGCGCGTTACCACTCAGACACCTGGACTTTCAGAAGCTGGTGCTTCATCAATTATATGACCAAAGAAAATATATACATATAGATACCACATTCCATGATTAAATAGTAATCTGTATAAAGAATCGAACTGTTACAAGAGAAGTAATCATTTAAATGAAAATATTCTAGATGAGACTGGAACATAAATAATTTTTCATTTCGCCGATGTGTGTGTCCAGCTATGAGACACTATTTCTTGTATAGGGAAATTGCTACAGCTCTACTACTAGGCAGAACATCGTGGCAACATCGCAGAAAGTAAATATGACAACGCTTACCAGGAAGTAGTCTTAACTTTCCTACTTCCTTCGGCAAGGAAGAATACCTTTATAACGCGTAAATAATACACGTAATAATTCAACACGAGCAGAACATTTGGCAAAAGTTTTTGTTGGTTTCACAATTATCCAACTTACAGCTGGTAATTGAAAAAACGGTGGGAATCCATGTTAATTGCATGAGGGCAATACAAAAAGTAACGTCTCCCAAGCATTCATAGATAAAGAATCAAATTATTTTATTTTATTTATTTACCGTTTTAGAGGTTGAACAAATATCTATTTTTCTACATCATTACCATTTCTGAACACGCGTTTGTCGGTGCTGTGACGGCTTGTGAATGACTAGGCGTCGTCTGAAAATCGTTTACGTTCTGATCTCTTATTCGGGAGGACATAGGTTCGAATCCAAGTTCGGCCATGCAGAATTTTGGTTTCCAAGGTTTCCCCAAATCACTCCATATGAATACCGGATGGGTTCTTTACAAGGGCATGGCCGAAATCCTTGCCACTACTCCTATCCAGCCAATAATCACCTCTATGTCAACGAGGCGTAAAATCATAAATAAAGATCTGGCTAAATTTATTGAGGAGGTCGCAGCTGGCTTGAAATCTATTAACAATACCTCCTCCCTATCCTTATTTTTTTGTTTATTGCTTTACGTTTCATCGATGTTGAATTTATTAAAGAAGGGAACGGCCATGGCCTTCTATAAGAATCATCCCAGCATTTGCCTGGACTCACACGCCACGCTCGGTCTTCCGGTCTTTAGTCATTATCAACCTTACTTTACCGGTAGACTGTGTTTGTTTGAATCCTTGAGACCTAGGCGATTATGGAGTCGATTATGACGGGTGACGGGTGACAAAACTTGAGCGTTCCACTTTATACCGGAGACTAAAGATCAATCACGCGAACGGCGACATCCTCATTCGCCAAATGCTTGAATTTATTTATGTTATTCCAAACAAAGAATAAAGCAGGCCTTGTTAAATAATGAGCATTTATCCCCAGTATTTAATAAATCCCAATGCTGTAAAGATCATGAAGTAATAGTGTCAGAAACAACTAACAGCATTGTAGAAAACGGGAAAAACGGTAATTTAAGAACTCCCTGTCTTTAAGCCCGATTCTCAATAACTTTCATTACTTATACCAGATATAAAAGAATTTATTTTTGTCCTACGATAATAATCTGGTTGTAAATTTTTTAGTGACAATGGTCGTTTGATTTGTTGCTGTGATAATATTTAGTTCTACGCGATTAACTCTCATTTATTTATATAGTGCATAATCATTATCGTCCACCTACAAAGAGAGCAATAATTCCTCTTGTAAAAAATTTCTTTCTGAAACGCGATGATCGTTCTACTGTGAAATAATTATTTTGGAAAAATGTGTGTCGTTTGAAAAGGGACAGATGATATGATTTCGGCGCGGCTTGAAACCTGTGTAGATTTTCGTCAGTTCTGCCGCCGCAAATCTTTCATGCTTACGTTGGCTATTAGTTACGAAACATTGGGTAGTTTCGCAGATCTTTATCTTATTTCCTGACGCAGTTAGGAAAGAATCATGGATACCTTATACTCATAAGCAATGTGCAGTTTCGATACGCTTAAAAAGAAAATACATGTAATGATAAATTACAAAATTAAAAAAAAAAATAAGAACTACTTGGATTTGAACTCGTAACCGCTCGCTCAGCAGCCCAGAACGCTAACCATAGGACCACCGCACGCTCGGTGCTACTTTCCTCGTATAGGTGTATACAACGCAGCGAAGGAAGACTGTTTCATTCAATCCATCTTGGAGAGAGACACTTCCGAAATAATTTCTTGTTTCTGTAGTTTCGTAGTACTAAAAATTCTACCTCATGGAACATGATTATCCCTTGGTTTGTGGACTGACCAGATATATGAGTGAAATATTATCCGAAGGAATTATCAAAATGAGTATAACAATCTTATCGTTATAGTTTTATGCTAATCAACCGTAGTAATATATAGCATTGAGCCTGTTTCCTGCCTCACTTTAATGCAATCCCGTTAATTACAACTCTTGGGATACGTTTCAAGATCTGAATTTTGGTAAAGTATTATAGAAATGTAATGGAAGGTTGATGATCTGTTCTGCCAATAATAATCGTCAGTGGGAGGAGCTTAATTCCTACCTGTTAGCCAATTGTTTCCTGCATTGACTTAAGGAAATGAAAAATCTGCAGTATAGATGGCTCTGAATAAAATATCCACCAATGAAATTGCGAGGAGGCGGAGCCAGCATTGCGTTACTGTTGCCTGGGATGACATTGATGCCAGATTGTGCAAAATAAGAGTGATAGAATTTTTCAGCGGCAGCCAGAAATAAAGTCAAAGAAAAAAATTGACATCAATAATCATTATCACTATCACCCACCCGTCCCTAAAGACCTCGCTGTTGAGGGACGTAAAGCAGTTAAAAAAAAAAAAACTATCAGCCAGTTCAATCATTTGCTGATGTGGCCTCTTACAGTCATGATTTCAGTTATAAATTGTGCAGTCTTCTCCAGGTCGCACGATCTTGGGCAATCCTCTGCCAGTTAACTCCGACAACCCTGCGAATGTCCTTATCCCATCGGTCTGATATCAATAATAGCTTGCATTAAAAACAGCTTGTTTAAGCGAAGTCCATTGTAAAAATTAAACTAAAAGAATCATATAACGGAGATTATATCTAAACAACAATAATTTGAAAGATCAAATATCAAACAATCTGCGTCGCGGTAGAGAACCTGATAAGTAAAATAATTTTAATTACCGAAATGTATCGTCATACAAGAATGCGCACATCGTCACATTCATGCGGACAGGTGAAGTATGAAAAAAAAATGTCTCATCTGTTAGTGGCGAGAATAGTTGAGGAACGAAGATTAAAATATGTAAAGCAGACCGCGTTGTTATAATAAGTTTGCGGAGACGAAGTGATTAGATCGCGACAAAACTATATAGAGGATTGCATGCAACCCATTGGAAGACAGATAACAAAAAAAGAAAGTCATTTATTTTAATGTGAAATTACAAGAATTCATCCTCGATTCCGAAGGCTTCCACTCCTGCTAAGGTAAAAAGTTTGTTCATTCATAATTTGGAACAACCTGTGTGATTTAAAGAGTTATTTACAGGTTTTAGAGTACTTAGTATTATTTGTTTCAGCGAATACCAAACTGCTAATTTCAGCGATAAGAATGAAGGTGTGTCACAATTCGTAATTAGGACAGTCCTGTATTTGTAATGTCCAAGAGTCTTTTCAACTAGTAACTTATCCCAAGGAATGATTAACGCTAGGCCACTAGCTAATCTTTCCGTTTTGCGGAAATATGAACTTCCTTCTTCCCCGTTTCTATAAATAACTTGTTTTCACTTTCCTGATACTCTGCTACCAGACATAAGTCCCACGTTACTTCACTCAAATATTCAACTCAATTTTTGAATGAGAAACAAGTGCTGGAATGTTTATCAGTCGTCACCTATTTTAATGCTTATTATATGCAAGAATTATATTGAGACTGTAACAGCCCACCTGGTCTAACACTACATTGGAAGAAGAAGAACAAGAACAAGAATGATCTCAAAATCAGGGAAGCTTCAAAATGTGAAACTTTATAGTAACACACACCAACTCATATGTAACGTCGACGTCGAGGTCATTAGAGGCGGGAAAGTACTTATTGCAAGGAAGAAATTCGCTCATTTCCTTTTGATTAAACCTGGAGTGATTTGGTGAAATCATGGATGACCGAACAGGGATTGGAATCGGCGTCCTCCCGAATGTAAGGCCAGAACGTTACTGCTCACCTCTCCGGCATTGCAAAATACCATAAAATAATTGTGGAGGATAATTTCTGGTGGTATAAAATATGCTTGGCTAAAGAAGGTTTTAAAATAGACTACAAGCCACGTTTTAAAATTTTTAACGGAACACTGCAACTGTAAGTAGGAATGTAAACAGTTTTACTGCTTATGTCTCTGAGTTTAACCGTCGTAGTTGCACCGCGAAAAATCCACATAACAGAAATGAGATTACAGCTACTGAGAAATAATTCAGAATTATTGAGTATATAATATAACTATGCAAACATCGGAAAACGATTATTAATCATATTACGTAGTCATCTTCATGTTGCTGCAGTAACTACAAAATTCAATCGTTTGTCCTCGGTTATCAAATTTTTCACTACTCTGTAGCTACTAGTTTTATTCGAAACTAGCGCAGAGACATAATGATGTTACTTTCAGCAATAGTATCATGACAAACACACAGTTACATGAGATTAAACACTGTGAGCTGTTAAAGCAGCTAGAATGTCGTCGCAGAAGACGAATTTCGGACGAGGAAACACTGAGCGGTTTAATGCTCTATGTAAACAACAAAATATCTGCTTTCGATCACAATTTCACACACCACTTGTGGAGAGTAAGAAGGATACATTATAAAATTGTTTTACAGTTTATTCCTCCACTTAGTGTTGTCTTCTCATCTGACACGTAATCTTTACTGGATTGCACAATATTTCTTTTTCTATCCAAAACTTCAAATAAAGCAAGAATCATTGTTTTAGCAAGTTCTTTTAGCATTGTTTATTTATTTTTTACCTTTGGACGAAATCTTTTTGTAATTTGGCAACTGACAAAAATTTTCTCCGGATGAATTGAACGTAAGATTCGTATACAAGCGCTCCTCTTTTTTCCAAATGTTTGTTGGTTAATATGACTACGGTGTATTAAATTTCGTCCTTCTGAGATAGTGAAAACAAAATCTTTTGTGGTTAGTTTAGGTTAGGGTTACCAGAATTTTTTCTCCAAATCCGGGACGCTTTGTGATATAATATGCTACTATAATAATTACTCTGTGAAATGGGTAACTAAGGAAACGTATAAACAGAAAATAGATCAAGACCAGACAAGCTTGGTGAAGACCGTGTCGTGTTCGCTTTGAATTTTGAGTTACTGTGGAAAAGAACCTGTACATATTCAGATGATTAAGGATGTTATAGAATTATAATAAAAGGGAATTAATTCACATTAGATTATTATTTATTTGGCGAAGCTGGATGATGTGGAACGGAAATTGTGTTTCTTATTTTCTCATAGCAAAGGAAATAAAACTTCAGAAGAAACTACAATAAATAATTAAGTAGATATTTTCACTACGACGACAAGGTAAAATAAATAAAAATACGAGAACAGTAAATAGAAATACGAGACGTTCTGATTAGATATACACAGAAATACGAGAGCTTCACAACTTTTTCACCAAAATCCGGGGACGCTATTGGCAATTGTGCTAATAACGCGTTGTACTTTTATAAGTTACATGATTAAAGGCTGGGTTAACTTGAAAGCCACATATTGTTTATATTTTGTATTTTAAATGAGGATCACAGACAGTCATGTTGCTCACAGCAAGAAGCAGAGCAGGAAGACTTGATTTTCAAAGCTGTTGTGTCCAAGACGCAATTTCCTTGTAATTTTCTTTTATTCCTAGGCATGGACAAGGAAAGAAGTGCACTTCATGTCTCTAGCTTTAAACGAATGCATTAGCAAAACAGGGCTTCTAAGGAACTGTCGCTTGATTAAAAAAAAAAAATTGAGGACAACAGTAAAAATCCGGGACATTGCGGGGACGAAATCTGTCCGGGGACAGAGAGCTAAATACGGGGACTGTCCCCGGCGAACGGGGACGTCTGGTAACCCTAGTTTAGGTAAATGAACACCAATCAATAATTTAGTTCCAGTCTGAAGCGTACTTTTTCAGTGTTTCAAATAAATATAAAACAGATGATCACTGACATTACAAACATTTACAAGCTGATTTTTATGAAAAGTTTTACAAATTCCAGAGTTATGAAATCAATTCGGCTTTTAATTCAAGCTTTAACGATACATTACCATACACAGGATTCAGTATATGAAAATCTACAGATGCAAAGATGTCTTAATTGTATTACATTCAACAACTGCTAAGCAGAAGTGTTTGAAATTGTATCAAAACATTTCCTAGCATTCCTCAGTTAAAAGACTGAGTTATGCCTTCCATGGAATCATTCTTGTGTTTTTATGGTTCTATTATCATAAAAAAAATTCAGAGATCCACTCGCAAACCAAATACAGGAATGAAAATCCGAACGTAGTATGTGATTCATAACTATTTGCATCGAAATTAGATAGTAACAATTTTGAATACACGGTACAGCCATCGAGACTTCGGTTTTCGTAGGGTTCCCAGAATGACTTTCGTGAACGTGGAATCGATCCTACTTAAATAGTGAGACCTAAATTTGTTCTTACACAGCTAATATTTCCCGTGTCATTACAAAAGATTATTAAAGACTCAACTGAAAAGATAACTACAAAAAGGAAGTTGGATTATTTGATCTATCCAGGCAACAAATCTTTTATTTTTACATCCCAATCAGTGAATCGTGAGCTGTTAGTCTCCCGACATACGGGAAACACGAAGGGAACGTAACACTTCATTAAACCACTCGTGCCCGAAGCCCGACTCGAACCGCGTACCTTTCTTCCGCGAGACTGGGCGCTTCCTAGCCACTAATCTTCCTGCTCGGCATCGGCCAATCTGAGCGACCCACAGCGTTAGAGATTTACCAGCTCATAACTACTCGTTCGGCAACATTTTTCCGCGTTGCAGAACTGTCCTGTTCTTCCTTGAAGCATTAAATTCAATAAACAACACATACACGTTAAAAAAAAAAAAAAAAAAAAAAAAATGTTAGCTGTACATCATTAAACTAGGCGTTAGAATCAACTTGTTATATTTCACCCATCCACTATTGATGTTTAGTTGTTTTATTTTCTTTATCTTTTGCTCCGGATTATAGTTTTATTTTTTTACTTCAGTGAGAATTTTTTACCGTCTACCTGCGGGAGGAGTAGGAGTAATATTAGCATTAGATCGGAGTAAGAGGTAGGCCTACAAGAATAAGCTGATGCCACCAATAGAACATGATACATAATATACATCATTAACACCACTCGTGACCATCAATAGCCGCACAATATTGTTAATTACGGAAGCTTCCAGCCCATAATTTTTTGATATACCTTCCACCTTTACACCGGCAGGCGAATACGGAAATGCAATCTGTAAAATTTTGCCATATTCACTAATGAAGTTGATTTTCAATCAAATACTCAAAAAGCTGGACTCTAAATTTTTTATAACTTTTTTTAAGAAAGGTAGCAATGTTCAATGTTTTAAGGATCTTTTCATAGTTGAAATGAGACAAAATCAGTTTTCTTTCGCTAAAATACATCCAAAAACCTTTTTTTTTTTTTTTTTTTTTTTTTTTTTTTTTTTTTTTTTTTTTTTTTTACGGACGCATATCTCACTGATTCGATCTCATGCTACCGTCAATATTTATTTAATAATTCTTTAAGTTAATGGTTTTTTTTTACGTTCTGTAGGTTCAAAAACAGACTTATGAGTAGAACCGGATAACAGAACGTTAGGGCAAGTAGATTCGTTAAATTAATACTAAAGTAATTAATTTTGTAAATGTATTATGTGCCATGTAGCAGACAGCTGCATCCAATGACTCTGTAACGTTTCCACAAATTTAAATCCAGTGCAAACATCATTTTTTGTATTAAATTTCTTGTTATTTTATGTTTTTGAAGACGAATGTAATACATAAATTGTTTCGTGTCCTACCTCTTGTTCAGAACTAACATTTTGTTTGAAAGCGGTGACTTTTTTTTACTAGTTATTGACACTAAATAACTCTCAAATGAATTAGAAAAGTACAAACCAACTCATTTAATGTCTGTGTAATACATTTGTTGCCTTACTGTAATCACTAATCAAGTTTATGAAACGAATAAATTGAAATGTATTCCGTTTTTTGTGGGTCGAGTACGTGACAAATTTTCACAGTAACATGAGTGTACCACCTACCGGGTATAGGACTGTCTTTGCAGTTGTGTATAATTGGTTGAATAATTCCCAGGAGGAAATTTTGCGATGTGCGATTCAGGTCGTTCGGATTAATATGAGCATGGTAGTACAATGGGACCTGGCATGAGCCCATACCCTCGCGCACCGTGCGTCCTGACTGCGATTTGAAAGCTCAGTCTGTGAGTTTGCCATTCTGTAAGTCGTCTTTCTGCTGTAAGCGTGTGCTGATCACAGATTGCAAGTTTGTTGTGAAAAAAAAAATGGTTTATTCCTTAGAACATATCTTACTTTAGATTTTTCCAGACTGCAGCGCTATCTGTTGTTGAAAATTGTAACTAATTTCGAAAGTTTGTCTGCCTGAAAATTTACAGTTGTCCCAAGCATACTGCAAACGGTGTATTTCTATCGCTGCAGGTTTAGTTTTTATTGATTTTTCAAATACACTGGTCATTTTTTGAATCACCCTGTAGCAACACATTTCGCAGACAGATGGCAACACTTCACTCCTCCATTAGTACGTAGTGTGACCTGGTGGGAGATATAAAATGCTGGCGTCAAGAAGGGCATGAGGCATTCAAATCAAAGCTGCAAATCCGATCAGGCCACGATGAGTAAAACTTATTAAAGGCAGCTGAATTCTTGTTGGGAAATGATGCTGAAGATTTCTTTAATTATTTCTTATAATTTTGGCGTAGATTTTCATTTCATATTAAATAGGTCAGTTTGATTGAAGTTTTGGATCTTATCTGAGATACCCAGTAATTAATTCTGGAATTGATCGATACATTTTGAGTGTAGTTGAGTGCCATTATCTCTAAGAATTCTAATTCGCTGAGCGATTTACGTTTAGTATGACGGAAGCGAGTTTCATTGATAGTTCATATTTTATTTATTAAAAGCTACACATGAGATTTGTCCTTATGACTTTACACCTCGTCGTTGTCGAGGTCATTAGAGGAGGAAAAGGACTGTGAGTAAGGAACGGGAAGGAATTCGACCATGGCCTTTCAAGGAACCATCCGGGTATTCACCTGGAGTGATTTGGGGAAACCATGGAAAACCCAAAACTGGATGGCAGGACGGAGATTCAAATCTGCATACTCCAGAATGCGAGACAAGAGCTTTACTGCTCGCCCACCATGTTAGGTTCTTGATTTTGAAGATGTTTATTTCGTTATTAACATTTGTTATACATTGATATACCGTAAGTTCAAAAATTATACATGCTTGTCCAAACCCATTAATTCTATATTTTTCTGTCCATGGTTGGGTTGCAAGCGACGTTAAAAGCTGGTCGTTTGCAGTAGTACAATTTTGTTCTTCACTTGCATGTAAATTTTCTAATGGTAGCTTTTACTAGGGCAATTTCTGTTTCAATCCGTAAAGCCAAACACGCTCTGTAATTTTTAACGGTTTTAATATACTTTGAGACTTATATAGATATTTTTGCAACTTTTCTTTTCACAGACCTCGGCATATTCACAAAGAAGTAAGGCAAACGTTTACAAATTGGGCTCCGCAGAACTCAATTATATATCAAATTATAGGTAGCAGTCTAATTAACAATATTTAACACTCGAACGAACGTCACCGAGGTTTACGAGGCTAGAAACTAAAATGTTCAGAGCTGTCTTTGACATATCATCACCAGAAGTGCAAGTGGAAGTTTTATTTTCGTTTAATAGAAATCATACTGGAAGTTGTCTTATACACAACTGTACACCAAATTCACCTTTCGGCATAATGGTTCTCAAAATATGGAAATTTTTGTGATTCTCTTTACACAACTTTTCTTAACAATACACCCCACCCAGTGACTTTAAAGAAGTTCTTCGTACTCACGTCTAATCTTATAATTATATTTTTCTATAGTCCACTAGGAACAGAAGAAATCTTTGAAAACACAAATAAAAAACAATCGAGTGATAAGAGAAAACAGCTCACCTACAATCTATATGACAAATTATTGCCATAATGCTTGTCCCAGATTTTATTTTTCATTTCTCAAACTGCTCTATGGAACGGATTCTGGTGTTGTAATGAAAATTAATTGAAAAAAAATCTCGTAGTTAAAAACCAACCAGACTTAATCAAAGACGACGAAAGCAATAATTAATCGTAAATTAACTCGATAAACAAACAAGGGAGAAGATCTATTACGAATTTCAGGTATTTCAAAAAGTTTGATCAGAAAATACCTTTAGTATAATGACTACTAATTTAATCAACTTCAGGCATCGACGGAATTCTGTGCTTTCGCGTTGCGCGAACAATTACATCAGCTTATGCTACCTGCATTTATAGCAAAACACATATACATGCCAAACTCCAGTTTGATTAAAATATAATGTAAAAGACCACAGGAAAATCAGAAATAGAAATTATACGTTTCAAATGAAATGATATCCTTTATATCATAAAGCGTTAAAAGAAAATTTATGAAAAGAAATAGTAGCGATGAGTGAAATATTTAATCAACAACAGTTTCCAGACGTAAATATAATTATTCTTCTGTAACAAGTATTATACAAATAATGTAATACATTATAAATATTATGTAATAAGTTTCGCCTAGCGCTAAGGTATCTTCAGTGATCCAATTTTCTGTAATAAATGCAGTTTACAATTTCACACGCAGGTTTTTTAATCTTGTTATAATTAAATTTGTAAGTGGTATTATATGTTACAGTTACATGTCTGTTGTCAGTTTTCACTGGCGTAGGGGCCTACTTATTCAATAATCATCGTTATTTTAACTAGTAAGTGCAGACGAAATTGGCTGCCATAATCACATATTTCCAGATATATGTCATAAATTCATACAAATTTTCATTATTTTAGAAAAAGTCTCCGCATTGTTACCACAATTTCAGCACTAAAACATTAATCTGGAGTGCTTAGTAAGAAATTTAAAATCGGGAAGTAACAAAGAAACTTTGTAAGCCTTTTTTTTATGTAGACTAGAAAAAGAAACTGGTTCACTAAAAATGGACTCTTAATCAACTAGTGCTTTTGAAACACCTGCTTCAGCTGGTATTCCAAACCGACCATTCTCCAGGTATGCAAATGAAAGCGCACCCTTCGTCACTGGTATTTATCGCAAACCGTTATAGAAGACAAAAGGTTGCCTGCAGTGGGGAAATGGCGCAGATAAATCCGGGCTCCAAAAATAGCCGCAGCAGTGATCTAAAAAACTACCGACCGATAAGTGCAAACAAATTTTCTGTTCCGTTACGAAATTATTAAATATAAATCACTTTTATTAAAACTTGCCAATAATTTATACAATAATGATGCTGGCGTATGTTACTCACAAACGTTATTTCGGCTGCCGTAGTGACAGAGCTTTCGATTGTCCATGGGTTTAATCTAACCTGGTGATCATATTGCACAAGGAGCAGATTTTGCATCTTTATTTCTTGAAACCTATAATAGATATAAATGCGTGTGCACACCACTGGATAGAGGAAGGTTTGAAGTTTGTAACTTTTTTTTAACTGCTTAACGTCTCCTAACAGCGAGGTTTTAGAGACGGGAAAGGATGGGGGCAAGGAATGGGAAGGAATTCGGCCATGGCCTTTTGAAGGAAGCATCCCGGCATTTGCCTGGAGTGATTTGGGAAACCGTGGAAAACCCAAATCTGGATGCTAGGACGGGGATTCGAGATGCCGTCCTCCCGAATGCGAGGCCAGAACGCTAACCATTACACCGCCACACTCGGTAAAGTATGTAGCCCGTTCCCATTAGTTACAATTGCATCCGCCAACAGCGGTCTTGTTTGTTACATGGATATGGCGACGCTTTCTGTGCTACAGTTACATTATGCAAAAAAGTGAATCAATAGTTGATGCGTAGCGTGCATTCCATCGTATGATCAATAAAGTGCCACTTCGTCATAAACAGCTTTACGATGGCCATAAGAAATTCGTTGTAGATGTATGCATGTGCAAAGGGAAAAGCGCTGGTAACGTCTCCATTTCCTCGTAAATAGACAACAGCGCCGTTGGCGGCAGCGAATGGAACTAATAGGTGGGGCTTACTAATTTAATTTAATTGCAATGGAGCACACGTTCCGGTGGTAATTTCCCTACAC
>JARYHS010008266.1:0-83833 GCA_031002005.1 Vandiemenella viatica
TGACTCCAGGCAAATGCCGGGATGCTTCCTTAAAAAGGCGATGGCTGAATTCCTTCCCATTCCTTGCCCCCATCCATTCCCGTCTCTAAAGACCTCGCTGTTGAGAGACGTAAAGCAGTTAAAAAAAATACCAAGAGGAGCCAGCTTACTAGGTAAGCGGATAAAAAAGTAAAGATTTTATATGCACATACGGAAGGGTTAATATCTTGGCATAACTTTCTTTAGCAAACTCAGTTGGGCGTGACACATTGGGCATGTGGTAGGAAGAGGTTTCAAAATCCTTCATTCGTTGGACAGGTGATGTACCAGGGATATGAGGAAATTGGGTTACAAATCCTTGGTCAGACCACTGATTGGATTGGTGTGGGACACACATTATCGATATCAAATTCAGGAGTTGGAAGAGATGCAAAGGATAGCAACTACGTTTGTTTGCGGAAATTACCGCAGAATGGAATCAGTAACTAAAATGCCGAAAGAGCTGCGTTGGGAGTCATTGGAAGATAGAAGGCGGGTGACGATAGTGTTTGCTTTGTTCAAAGCTTATAATCGCGGTAATGCATGGATGAGTACTAGTAGAAGGATTCGGAGTTCTACATGCAGGGGAAGAGGTCACCATATTCATACGCTGGCTCTTGAATTCAGGCGAAAGGGAATGGCAAAACATTTTTTGTAGGTAAGGGAATCAGGAACTGGAATAAATTACTTGGGGAAATAATGAACAGTTGAACAAAAACACTGAATGGGGTTTGAAGTTGCAATTCGTAAATGGCAAGCATAGCTAAGTGATTAAAAATCATGAAACGGGAAGGTGTGTGTTCCATCGCAACTGAAATTAAATAAAATTGAACATAGAAAATATGATTTGGTTTGCATGAACGACAGCGTTCTGGAAGGAGAGGAAGGTATTGATGATGTAGAAAATTGTGTTTCAAGTTTATAATTTTAATGGCCACTTCACTTTGCAGGTTTTGAGTTTACTCTCCTTCACGTTTCTGCTGCATCCATTGGTAATGGAACATGCTACAGTACATTTGAATATTATTTTATTACCCCTTAAATAAGGTAATAACTTCAAATTGCTTCTTCCATACCGCTTTCCTCTGACAGAATGCACACTTTTGCTGACGTTATCGTCAATCCTTGTATTTTTTATTAAATCATTTCTTAAAAAGCTGAAGCATTCTGCATTTTAAAGTTTTGTATGAAATCTGTATACTACCTTTCCCACCTCTTTCCTGTGTTGTGATCACCATTGTCTTTATCTTTCCCTCACTGATTTCATCAAATTTTTCTCAACTTTCTGAAATAAACATCTCCAGTTGTTCTTTATCTTCCATACTATCTACTTGCCAAACCACAATCATCTGCAAAATTCGATAGTTTCAAGAATCTTCAGGGACCTCCTTCAAAATTTTGTCTTTAAACTTTATAAATAATAGTTGCGACAACACACTTCCTTACCATAGTTTAGTTAAGTTTAGTTCGTCCTTATCACTTGGGTGTGGACACTGCTCAAACAGATCTTGTACATTGCCTGTACAATCTCCACTGTGAGTTCACTGATACTCTATTTTGCCCTGGTTTTCCAAATTTTCGCACTAGGAATCACTTCATTTGCCTTAAACAAGTATAAGAATGTCATTCCACACTCATACTTCTTACTAAGCGTGGTGAGTGATCGGTACCGCTCTGGTCTCGGATTCTGGAGGACGCGGGTTAGAATCCCCGTCCGGACATCCAGATTTGGGTTTTCCATGGTTTGCCCAGGTCAATGCAGGTGAATGCTGAGTGGTTTCTTCAAAAGGCCGTGACTGAATTCTTCCAGTTCCTTGTCCCAGTCCTTTCCCTCCCCTAATTACTGTGACGTCGAAAAGGCGAAATGCTATAAGAAAAATAAAAATTATATTTCTTTTCTATCATAAGATTCTTACTAAAAATTTGATGCAATATGTTAATGGGAAAAAATTTGTGGTGTTTCAATTTGTCTCATAACAAATGTGTAGTGGAGAATATGCTCCAATATACTCTTCAGTGTGAAAATTGTTATAAAATTATTTTTCAATTCTAATAATAATAATTCCGTGTGGTCGTAATGAATTGTTGACAGGGTTTCTACTGGCTGCGCATTCCGCCTCTGACGTAGTCACCTTAACCTAACCCGGCAATCCTGCCGGGCATATGGGACCTATGGTTTAACGTGGAATCCGAACCATGTGTAGTTCACATTACACAGCTAACTGTGCCAGAGGTGAATGTCGGATTAAGAGGATCTGAAATCCCCGCCGAGAAAGGGATTCGAACCGGGGACCTTTCAACCTCCAGTCAGACTCATTAACCACCGAGGACACCACAGATCATTTTACAATTAAATGTTTGCTTTATGATAGCAGATGTGACAAAAATTCAATAAATTTAACTTAAGGAATTAATTGTCTCGACTGTTTAAATTACAAGGAAAAATTACGTTCTTCGTTGTGTAATAGTAACATCCAAAGAATAGAGGGAACACTAAATAATATTTGCCAACATTTGTTAAGAAATTGAAGAAGTATTCACATAAAATTAAATTAAGTAATTAAAAAAAGTAATTACATGTGCACACGTCATTACGTCAAACGTCAGTCAAGATCAACGATGAATGTGTTCTGAAGAAAAAATATTTCATAGGAGATATTTTTCAGCTTCAAGAGCACCTACATATACTTCCTTCACACATGTTACTGCTCATATGGACTGTAAAATTACGTTTGTTGGTAACAGAATAAAATGAAAATCTATACGCACTAAAAGTATTTAGGAAGGGCCTTAATCTAGAATTATTTCAGATTTTTCATTTCAATGGTCGGAAAATTAGTGTGGCTACACATTCCTAACTAATTTGAGAAGAAATATTTGGCGAAACACACAAGACGATATTGTTTTTAATACCTGCTCAACGATACCACACTGGATGAGGTGTACGAAAAGAAAGCAATAAACAAAAAACACAAAACAAAAAAAACTTATACGAATCAGTAGGTTAACTAAATTATTATTTTAGAATTTATCTACGTGTGTGGTTTTCAATTAACATAATATGTTTTCCTGTCAAATTTAATCAGAAACAATGCAATGAAGATACAATTACGAGACAGTGAAATTAGGATAGAAGTGACAAAATTTTAAGTGTTCCGTTATTATAACTTAGGCTACACGTCTATGAATTTCACTTCCGTTGTCCCGTCTTGCCCAACCATAGGATTTGTACCGTATGAATCAACATAACTAGTAAACCTCAAACGTGAACCGACTCAGCATCATTGCAGTTCACCAGTCTGGACCAGGGATCCAGAGGTCTCCGGTTTTGGCTGGAGTTTTTATGGGCTTTAAAACTGACCTTCGCCTCTGGCGAAGCTATTGTAAGGTTCTCTACAACGCTCCTTATTTCAGATTCCTTAATCATCTGTAAGTCTTCGTTCCCCGGTTGGATTACCGTTTTTAGGTAGGCGGTTTGGCTAGAGGCAAATCACGCAATGAGAAACACTGTTACGACCACACGAAACTGTTATTAATATTAATCACCAGGAAATTAATCACAAGGAAATTTTTAATCTGGCGATTTTACACATGTGTTACATGTGATCCATCTTTCACTAAACTCCAAACACCATGACGGAAAACGCACTCTGCATCTTCTGTATTACAAAGTAAACAGCGCAGTTGTTGACTTGGTTGATTCTGTGAATTATTTGGGGATAACAGCACAAAAAAGTAATGTGACTTCCATTGTGGGTAAAGCTAATTCTAAGTTAAGATTCACATGTCGTATTTTGAAGAACTGCAAAGCTCATACTAAGAAAATAGCTCATAAAACTCTCGTGCGTCGTCATTTGGATTACTGTTGAGGCGTTTGGGATCCTAATTGCAAGGGATTGATTGACAAGTTAAGTACAGAGGAGAGCCGCTCGATTTGTGACTGCTTGCTACAGCCCTTACGAAAGCGTCACAGAATTGACACACATATTGGGCAGTGATTGTCTGGCAGTCAGGTGACTTAGGTTTCGTTTGAATTTGTTGGCGAATATGCGAAATTCTTCTTTCATTTAATTGTGTACCAACCTATTTAGCTCGTAATTACAGGAGAGATAAGAGTATTGAAATAAGATGCCGTGTTGATGCTTATATCTATTCTTTCTTTCCTCGGGTTATTCCAGATTGGAATGCCCAGAGTTAATTTTGGTGCAAAGCATCCTCTGTCAACCACAATATTTGTGAATTGCAGAGTATGGATGTAGATCACAGATTGTGTATTGCTATACCGACTTTTCCATTTTTTCTTATTAACTGTCCTTTTCTCGTCAGACAATATAGTCAAGCAAGTAGGGATGTACCACAGAAGTGAATGAATTGGGTTAAAAACTTTGGTAAGACCATTATTTGAATATGGTGGGGTAGTTGGGATCCACGTTTTGGGTATCAAAAAACAGGAATTGGAGGGAGTGCAAAGAAGGGCTGCTATATTCGTCTCTGGAAAGTACTGCAGAACACAAACAGTAACTGAAATGATAAAGGAGCAGGAACGGGATTCATTGGAAGACAGGAGGAGGGTGATGAAAGTGCTGGGAGTGTACAAGGCGTATATCGGTGATGAGGCTTGGGAAGGTATTGGTGGAAGAATTAAGAATGGTGCGTGGAAGGAAAAAAGGACTATAACCAATGGATGGCACTTTATTCCAGGCATAAAGTTGTGAGAAAATTTTCTATCGTAGGGAAGGAAGTCAGAAATTGGAATAAATTATCAAAGGAACTGATAAATAATTTACCAAAACGCTAGAAGAATTTAAAATTCGTAGAGGGTAAAAGTAGACTGATACGAGAAAGAGGAGAATTAATGTGTGTGAAAATTGTCACCGCAATGTGCACTTCGTAACAATAAAATGTAAACAGATTTTTGCTTCCTATATCTCGACGTGTACTGGCATTGACATTTGAGAATTTCGGGAAGTAGCTATTACATCTTCTAATACCTATTGGAACAACTCTGTACCACGCTATTCCATCTTTCCATATTACTGCAAATCTTCTTCGCATAAATTCACGTATTTTTCAGTGAACATATAGGATTTTTTCCTTAGGTCTTTGCGCCTCATCGACGTCAAGGTCATTATAGGCGAGGGAGTATTGGAAAAAAGGGGAGGGGGGTTAAAGAACGTGAAGGAATTCATTCGTGACATTTTGAAGGAACCATCCTGGAATTTGCCTGTAGCAAATTCTGAAAACCTTGGAAAATTGCAATCTGCTTGGTCGGACTGGGATTCGAAGCCACCTCCTCCCAAAATCCCTGCTCGAGCGTTATGGCACACCCATACTAAAATGCTCCAAGAATCACAATTTATCTCTCACTTCACATTTAAGAGTAAATCCAGTGATTTAGAGATTCAGAACGTTTCGGTTAAAGCAAGTTAGCTGTCATCAGCCACATTGTGTGCGTGTTTGCCGAATTCAGAGGCTCCCGGACACCATGCGAGCGTCCCATCCCACGCACTGGTTTATTGCAGCATTAAAAATACTTTTACGGAAAGGGGTCAGCCCATAAAGCAGCTTCGCTCCGCTCTCCACTATTACCTTTTATTTTCGGTTTGGCATTTTCTTCGGTCTCTGAGAACTTGTTTTCCTAACCTGCAGACAGAATTAAAAAAAAAAAAATCGGCTCAGAATAAATGGACTGTAAAAATTCTTGTATCAGCCTTAGGGCAATTAGAGAACAACAGACAAATACTGCAATTTCTTCACGCAAATTCGTATCGCCATCATGTTCAGGGCATTTATTTCTTAATTAAACAAGACATAATGAAATTTTCTATTTCAATTTTTCTGTACGTTTGCGGCCACTTGTAATTACGTCAGTAGCTCTCGACTACGTATAACAATGGACAATTATTATAGCCAAATCTTAACTTTATAGACCGGAAGCGTTCTAAAAGTAGTTTTGAGAAACCGACAATCAACAGTTGTCCCGTTATCATTATCAACCTTCTTCTATTACTATATTTTCATTCAGTAAAATTATCTTCGACTTTTTTTTGCTTATACAAACATCGACATCAGTGTCATTAAGGGCGGGGACAACGAACGGGAAGGAATTCTGGCATGGCCTTTTGTACGAACCTTTCCGGCATTCTCCTGGAGTGACTTGGGGAAACCATGGAAAACCCAAATCTGGATAGCAGGACAGGGATTCGAACCAACGTCCTCCCGAATGCGAGGCCAGAGCGTTACCACTCAGCCACTATGCACGGCTTAAAACAACCAACTATGCTTCTATTTCCAAATATGGGGTAGATATCTAGTATTGTATTTGGTACCCTGTCACGTATTTCAATGACTATTTCATGTTTTAATTTATCCATGTCTAGCATACCATAGTCACCTGATTAGAATGTAGCATCTGGACTCTGCAATTCATAAAAATGTCTCTCCTTTCATTGCGATCCTAGTATGTTGTTTGGGGAAGTATTTCTTTGCAGTATAAGCCATATCTCACAATTTAAAACTACAGAACAGGTGCTACAGAAAGATGCTATCTAGAAAGTTGGAGATATTTTTTTGTTTTAAACGAGAAAGAAATAATACGATAAGGCAGTAAAAAAATTTCGTAACTTCTACTGTCATTAGTAAAATTACCATGTGTGATAAAAGTCCTTACCAGAAACATTCCAGCATTTACTGTGGAGACTATTAAGATTATATTGTATAGAATAGTATTTTTGTAATCTTATTACATATTACAAAAATTTTAGTAGAAGATTTTAATACAAGACACCCATTAGCCTCTAACTGTTCTGTTCATTGAAAAAATTGTTTTAATTTTTTTGTGAACATTAAGGACGAATGGGTTAGTTTAGCAAAATTTTATAGAATTTAATTTCAAAGCAGTCTTAAAGGACAATCTAGATAAACAAATTTTTCCATCTCGTTTGCTTTCTCATTTGTATCACTAAACCCCGTTTTCCGATTCGTGTGATAGGATTTTATAATGTACTTCATATGCCATCCGAGTATATATAAGCTGCAGATAATTTTATTCCCTATACACGCGATACTGAAATTGTATTTATTAATTCCTACTACGATTCCATTTGGGTGAAAATTCTTAAAACAATCTGCTTCAAAAAAGAAGTATCCACATTTTTTTTAAAAATATTTCTATTGGATGTACTGGTATTCAATTGAGACACAGTTCTGAGAAATCGCTTTTGTGTTCCCAGAAATACCTTGTGGGGTTTTCTGATGCTTCGCTGTTTTATGTTTTTGTTTTTTTTTTTGTTTGTTTTCTGTTTTTGTTTTTTTTTTCTGTCACTATAACCACCTGAAATATATTTCAGGACCTGTGAATCTGAATAAACTCTGATTATGTATCCTTTGCAGCAATAACACCATTTAGTAGCAATTTAAAATCACCGGGGGAACACAGACAACCGTTAAAAGCAAGTGAGGTAGCCTACATAGGGTTTTCTATGAATGTGGTTAAGTTTGTATCGGCAAATCTTTCTGTGCGGTCGCCGTTAGCTTAAAAGAACTTTCTCGCCACACGAGACTCAAGCATTTCTCCAAATCAGGTTTGCCGGAGGGAGCACTATTTTTAAGAAGGAAGTCATCAGATTCATTGGGAATAAACTAAAATCTTAGCACGACAAAATAGCTTTTCATAACATAAAATTGTTGACTCTATTCAAATTTTTAAAACACAAAAAAAAAGTTTAAACAAAGATGTGGAATGTGTAATGAGTTAAACACATTCGCAACGAACGTGTTGCGCAGCTAGAGTTTTGAAAAGTTGGGTTGTATTATTGTATATTTATTTAATTATTCAATTATTGTACTAATTGTTATACGTATCAGTAGTTAGCACGATTAGTTCGTTTGTTTCATTACATGAACCATATTACAACTGCACACTCCTCCACCAACACATTTTTGTGTTAAACTGAATCACGACTGAAGTCTGGAAAGCTTTCAGCATGCACCACACAGGCAGGGATGATTTGTGGACATTGTGGAGAATCATTTCACGGATGGGATAGTTGCCGCAATAAAATTATTGTTAGTGACGTAGATTATGCTCAAAAATAATTTTGAAATAATATATTCTTTCCTCCACTGCTAGTCTGAGAGCATTGCGTTCTAGGATTTTTGTACTCTAAAAATTAATTTATGAATACTGAAATATTTATTTTTAATTTCTTCGGAGGAATATCTGTTATGTCTTTGACATTTTTTACTTTTTGTTGTTATTAAAAAACAACTGTTGATTTCGTCAGCATAAATAAATATTTTTAAAGATCATTTAAACGAACGGAAGATCAATTAGAAAAATAAAGAATACCAGTTATTGGACAGCTATAGACTATAAATTGTCTTTACTGGTACCTGTTCTCGGCTAGTATCACCAGAATCTACCTGTTTTATGGATTCATTTTGTTTCATATTTTCTAGATAATTTCTAGCAACTGTCTGGTGAAAAACTACAACACTACAGCACTGCAACAATGCAACACAGGGAACTTCATCCATGATCAGAATACATGTTTTCAATTAATAGCAAATCAGCCCTTGTTAAGCTGAATTTGTCTTAAGAAAAGTATTAATGGAAAACTACAGAAAAAACTTCGGCGAACAAAATGTACTAAAGTGTTCCGAAGCCATTTCATTCAAATAGTGTTAAGGCTTAACAGATATACCGCAACTGTTAAAAAACTTCTGCAACACCTGACTAATGTACCAACTGTTCAGCGTTAAAATCCTTTCCTGTTGCTTTAACTGGTAGCTTTTAAAATTTCGCTTTAAATATGATGACATACTCTGTTTTAAGCCTTGTGTTTCATGTGGCTCACTGGAGACTGGAAGACAAGCGGCTGTCTCTTCAGACGCAGAGCTTCCATTGTTCGAAAACTGTATCACAACAGTTTAAAAAAACCAGAGATCGCTTAAAAACATTTTAACGTCCACAAAAAAACGTTTAAAGGCACAATGAGGCCCATTCAAACTCAAATTCGATTCTTTAGATATGACATTGTGGTTATATAATACTATTGAAGACGGAAATCTTCATCTTTCAT
This sequence comes from Vandiemenella viatica, assembly GCA_031002005.1. NCBI lineage: Eukaryota > Metazoa > Arthropoda > Insecta > Orthoptera > Morabidae > Vandiemenella > Vandiemenella viatica. The sequence continues at coordinate 9,102 of JARYHS010008266.1, forward strand.
GTTTATAATCGCTAACAATTTATTAAATTATGAAAAGGGAGAGATTCCAACCGATTTTTATTAAAAAATCATCTTCACACTTCCAAAGATAGCACAAACTGACAGATACGAGAATTATCGCAATATAACAGTTGTGTTTGATCACATGAGCTATGCCAGGACGTTCCCTGATGCCACGTTACACTGTAGGACCCTGAGGAAAGGAACTGGGCGTCCTACCTCTGACACAATGACTTAATATATCTCGTTCGGGAGGATCCAACCAACCTTCGAGTTGTGGACTAAGTTAGTTTAAGTACAGCATCACATGCTTCAAAATTAGTGACCAGGATAATATACAGAAAAATAGAATGGATACTAGAAGAGACAGTATGTGAAGATCAGGTTTTGTTTAGGAAACAGTGGTACGAGAGAAGTAATTCTGGCTTTAAGATTAATACTTGAAGGATGTATCAAGAAATACAAAGGTACTTTTATGGTGTTTGTTGATTTAGTAAAAGCTTTTGATAATGTTATTAGGAGGGACAAGATGTTCAAAAGTGTAAACAAGTCAGGTCTAAAATAAACTTTTTAATTTATATAAAAATAAAGTGGCTATAACAAAAGTAGAGATTTGTGAAAGACAAACACCAGTTAAAATGGGCGTGAGACAAGGTTGTAGTCTATTCCAATTAATATTCAACTTGTATATAGAGGAAGCAATAAATGAAAAATTTGAATGTGTCATAAGCTTTCAAGAAGAAAAAATAAGTATACCACGAATTTTTAATGACATTGTCCCATTACCAGAGCAGACCGAAGAAGATTTTCGATCAAATATTAAACAACGCATAAGAACGATAGTAATAATCATAAATTAAATATCAAAATAGGACAGGGTGCAGTAAGTGAAGTATGAATTCTATTACTTAGGAAGTAAAATTATAACTTATGGCAGGAAGGATGTTAAAAGCAGAACAGCACTAGCGAGAAGAGCCTTCACGAAAGAGTAATCTTTTAGTTTAAAATATTGATCTAGGACTCAGAACGAACTTTTTAAAACTCTATGTGAGCAGCACAGCACTTCATTGCAGGGAAGCATGCACTTTGGAAATACCAGAAAGGCGGAAAATTGAAGCATTTGGAATGTGATGCTATAGAAGGATGCTGAATATTAATGGTACAGATGAAGAACGAAATGAACGTGTTTTGGAAATGATGGGTGAAGAAAGAAGTTGGTGGAAAAGTCTTACAGAAAGAAGAGCGAGGATGGTAGGCCACATTTTAAAGACATGATGGATTGATTAATTTGTTAGCAGAGGGAACAGTCGATGATAAGAACTGGAGAGATAAACAAAGTTTAGAATATACGTATGAAGCATTTAATTGAAGACGTTGTTTTTAAAGGGTATGCTGAGATGAACAGGTTAGGTTAGGTTGTAATGAAGGATTTCAATCAAACCAGTCGAGTTTGAAGGCAGTAAAATATTAAATTAATTATGAAGAATAATATTGTGGCATAGAAATGAGATATTTGTATACTGAAAAATCCAACGTCGTTTTTAACAAATTTGTAGATTACAGGAACTGTAGAAGAGCATTTGCATTGATTCTTTAGCTACGCTGATCTCCAAGAATCGAAGATACTACACACATGTGACACTGTTACAAACAACTTGACGCTTTCATTGGCACGTTTCACTATGTATTGTAACATTAGAAATCATTTACCTTGAAATGTAAATATATGCAACCTAATTCTGTGTGGCGTACATTGTTTGCGCGTTTCTCCAAGAACGACACAATACATAATGAGACTTAACTCACTCGTCGCATAGTTCCTATTCAGAAACCCCAGGTGTTAATGTAATGTTCGCTCTAATGTTAATTTCATTCAGTGAATTTCTAATGTAACCTACTTAACGAGTGGGATGACGAAATCTACCACACCGGAATTTTAGAGTAACAGGCAAAAATATACAAGTGGGAGCTGTAGTTGTACTTTGCACGATTGTGATATATTGGGTTATCATTATAACTAAGTCAGGAGATATTTTGCGTTTTCTGTCTGACTTCATCATGAAGTTGTTATAAATCGTTTCTTAGTTTGCAAGCAAACACAGTTTACGAACAACAACACGTGTAAACAATGTGAACGTTGCTATAGTCTTCTCTTTATACGACGAATTTTAAAAGAACGGATTTTTTTTTTTTAATTTTGCTTAAGGTTTTACTACTCGTCAGTGTCATTAGAAGAAAGGACTGGAGCAAGGAACGGGAAGGATTCGCCAATGCAATTAAGGAACCATTCCGGCATTCGCTTGGAGTAATTACAGGGAACCATAGAAAATCGAAAGCTAGACGGTGATTCGAACCCGCATTCTCCCGAAAGCCATGCCCGAGCATTTCCCTGCCATCCATCAAGCTCCGTGAAAGAATGGAACAAAGGTACAAAAGAAGTAGCTTATAAAGTTTCTTTGGAGACCACATATGTGGTGTGTAAAATTCGTATGCAATTGCTGACTGGTGTAAATCGAATTTAATATAAGGTCGGAATAGGTTAATCAGAAGGCAGTGTTAATAAATAACTTGCTATTAGTTACGAATCTCGTGGCTGTAGGACGATAAGATTAGATGCTATACTGATAGATAAATATTTTAGCTATCAGTGTTTATAAGGGCATTCCATGGTTTCTCCAAATTACTCTAGTCGAATGTGGGATGCTTGTTTCAAAAACACAACGGCTAAATTCCTTCCCGCTCCTTGTCCCCTTCCTTTTCCACCTCTAATGACCTCAACGTCAAGAGTCGCAGATGCACTTGTAGGTATGTTGCATTTTTACAGTTATGAAGCTCTCTATAGAAAAAGTTAAAATGTGAATGTTTGGTTCAAGGAAAATTGTACAGTTCTAGAGACAAAAACGATAAAGTTCTAGTACTGTTTAATCTTCTGGGTTTCTCCTGTTGTTGTCTACTTTATTTTGTTAAGGTTAAAGAGATTTTCTAGAGCTGAAATTTTGTCCTCCATGAAAATATAATAATCTGAAACACTAGGCTAGTTGAGGAACTCTGAAAACTGATCCTAGATAGCCGTGATCTTATCAGGACATGGAAGACTTGTAACATGATTTTTGTTGTAATGAAAATTTAAACTAATCTCATAAGTGCGAAAGTAGCTTTGTCTATTTGTTACGTATTCATGGCTAAACGACTTAACCGATCTTGATGGAATATGAATAGGAAATATTGTGTACCATTAATAAGGACGTGGGATAATTTTTTTCTGGAAAAATAACATATTTTGTCATGAAATTTTGAAAACTAACCCAGCGGTGGCAGACAGACGGATAGAGTGTGCAGGTCGTTGTAATTATATCGGTGAGCGGTCTGGTGGCTCAGTGGTTTAGGCGATTGCTCTCAACAGTTCTGGGTCCGGACCAGAGTTGTGTTTGATCATATGGTTCATATTCCACCTAAAACTGCAGGTGCAGCCATGACAGAGGCGCAATGCACGGCAAATCGAAACTCTTTCTCGCAAGTGGATCTCCCGGCCAAAAAGTGTCAGACGCACATACAATTTTATGGCTTTGTTTCTCTCGCAGTAAGTGTGTGTATGATCTGTTCATATATTTCATGTACAGACACAAGCAATTTTACCACCGATTACGAAACTGTGTAAAAAAAAAAATGATCTCAAGTGTGCAAGGCAAAATAGTGGAATATAATAGTGAATACTGCGCAAGTTACCACATATCCCACAGAGTTCCTTAACCCTTTTGGAGTTACCGGGACTGCATTTTTATACAGGCCTAGTCAAAATGATTGCAGCGATACCTCGACTTTTCTTTTGGCTTTTCTATTATAGGTACGATGATGGAGTTTGCTGTTATAAGACAAGTGGCTCTCCAAGTTTCCATTGCATTAAATACAAACTTCCCGGGGTGGCAGCTAGAGCGCTAGAGAGCAAGATGGCTGAAAGTGAGAAGCGTACGTTGTTCTCGAATTTCATTCGTCTCAGTCTGTGATAACTTCACAGCGACACTTTAGAACTAAGTTCGGCAAGGATCCCCCGCATGCTAACACCATTCGGCGTTGGTATCAACAGTTTAAACCCAAGGGATGCCTTTGTAATGGTAAAACAACGGGTCGCCCTCCTGTGTCTGAAGAAACCGTTGAACGTGTGCGCGCCCGTTACGTTCGTAGCCCACAGAAGTCTACTCCTCGAGCGAGCAGGGAATTAGGTATTCCACAGAAGAACAAGACGAAACATTCGCAGAAAAGCTTGTGTTTAGTGATGAGGAAAAGTTAAGAGACACTATGTGTGCATTTGGGGGACCGAAAACCCCCATGCTTATGATCGTGACTCTCCCAAAGTGAACGTGTTTTGCGCGATCTCACGAAAGAAACTTTATGGGCCTTTCTTCTTTAATGAGGTGACGATCACAGGGAAAATCTATCTGCAAATATTACAGATTTGGCTCATGCCACTTCTGGAAGCTGACAGTGAAGATTTCATTTTCCAGCAGGATGGTGCTCCAACCCATTTTCTCTTGTTGTCCGTAATTTCCTAAACACCAGGATTTCAAACAGCCGAATTGGTCGTGCCAGAGATGCTGAGGTCATGGCCACCTCGTTCCCCTGACCTAACCCCCTGCGACTTCTTTGCTTGGGATTTCGTAAAAGGCACAGTGTTCGTGCCACCAGTACCAGTTGGTCTGCTGGACCTGCGGCTTCGCATCACCAATGTATTTGCTCTCATTGACAGAGTCATGCTGCATCGGATATATGAAGAACTCGATTATAGATTTGATGTGTACAGAATCACTAAAGGTGCACATATTTAGCATCTGTAGACACTGAAAAAAGCTTTCACAGTTTGTTTATATATCTGTGTAATCTTGTAATTATATGTCAAATAATAAATCTGTAGTATTTTTCTGAAATCACATAATCATTTTGACCAGCCCTGTACAGTAAGATTAGAAGTTGGGGCTCTTATACTACTGATAATAATAATAATTTAGTGTGGTCGTAACGACCTGGTGACGGGGTTTTTATTGGCTGCGCAATTCGCCCCTGTCGTAGCCACCTTAATCTAGCCCGGCATTCCAGTCGGGTAAGGGAGCGTGCATAAACCACGTAGCTCCAATTTGGCCTCCTGTGAACCCCCCTCCCCCCACGTAGCCCTACGTAGCTTTTGCTTCTACCCCCCTCCCTCCCCACGTAGCACGTAGCTTTTTTTGTTTTTATTCCAGAAAATATTTTGTACGGTTTTCTCTTGTCAGACTATTGTAAATTACATACGGAGATAATTAACTGTGGGAAATAAATATTCACATGCTGTTGTGAGTTCTGTTCCTCATTTTAACCGTGAAAAATGTTATGAAAGGAAAGCTACGTGGCCTGGCTCGGACCCCCCCCCCCTCGCCCCACACTTTAACGTGGAATCCGAACCACGGAAGCGTTTTGGAGTAATTAACATTACACAGCAAGCTGTGTTAGAGGTGAAGGCAGAGTTAAGTGCCTGCCGATACAGGGATTCGAACCGGGGATCTTTCGATCTCCTGTCAGACGCTTTAATCACTGAGCCACCAGAGTGCTCATACTGCTGATGCCCTGCCTCAATGCACCGCGACTGTTCAACGGCACACGCCTACAAATAACACAACTGGAGCGCAACGTAATTAAAGCTGAGATCATGATGGGAATGGTACAAGGTGATGATGTGTTGATTCCTCGAATCCCAATAATTCAGACAGACCTACCACTCCAGTTTAAAAGATTACAGTTCCCACTAAAATTATCCTTTGAGATTACTATCAATAAAGCCCAGGGACAGACACTGAAAGTAGCAGGAGTCACTTAGAAAAGAAATGTTTATCCTTTGGTAAGTTGTATGTACCTAAAGGCTATTTATCTTAACTAGGGACAGTAAAGCCATGAACGTTGTGTAAAAAACTGTATTGAAATTAGATGACTCCAGAAAGTGACATAATTTTAAACGACAAACAAAAATCTGCTGGAGGAACTGTGGTATGTACTTTCATACAGATACCTCCCTCCGTTTAGTCTGTTGCTACTTTTAAAACATGTTGCAAATTGGTTCCTTTCATGAGACAGGTTTAATGATAGAATGGTATGTTGATGGCTTTCCCGTCATATTATGCCAACTCCATGGTGTTTGGGACATCTTTTACGTAACGTACAGCTTTCTATATCCAATTATAGCAATAAAATTCTAAGTCCACGTATAGGAAGTCTCTGGTAGTGGTTATATCAGGCGGAAAGTTTTTTAAACTTCCGCTACTAAATGTGCTCCTTAAAGATTATATTAAGCTGTGTAATTAAGATACACGAAAAACTTGGGTTTACGTTCAACAATTTTACTTTAGGTTTTTCAGCAGTTGTCTGTTATTATTATTATTAAATACAAAATATTAAAAATTACTGTAAGGGCATGAACAAAATACTGAGGGAAGATTTTGAAGCAAATATAAATCAACCCATGATAAAAGTAATGAAATAAAGCGGAAATGATAGGAAGGTAGCGTCCATTAACCACTTAGCTCCATTGTGGCCTCCTGTGAAACCCCCCCCCCCCCCCCCCCCCCCCACGTAGCTCGACGTGGCTTTTGCCTCTTACCCCTCTCCCCGCGTGGCACGTAGCTTTTTTAACTATTGATTTTAGAAGATATTTTTTACTGTTTTCTCTTTCCAGACTATCGTAAATTACATACGGAGATAGTTAAATGACGGAAATAAGTATTCGCACGCTGTTGTGTGTTCTGTACCTTATTTTAACTGTGACAAATAATATGAATAAGAAGCTACGTGGCTTGGCTTGGAACCCCCCCCCCCCCCCCCCCCCGCGAACTCAGGATAGCTTTCCAGCTAATCTCTCCCCCTTATACGGAACCACGTAGTTTATGGACACTCCCAAATAACAATAGATTAAATATAAAACTATTATGAGATGTGATAGGAGAAGTGAATCATTTCTGTTGCATAGGAAGTAAAATTACCGTTGATGGCCGAAGCAGCAATGATGTTAAAAGCACAACAGCGACATCGGAAAGAACCTTGTTTTAAAACAGAATATTTTTGTTTCAGATATTGATCCAGGACTCAGAAAGAACTTTAAGCTCTCTGTATTGAACACAGTTCTTCCTGGTTGTGAAGAATAGACATTGGAAATACCAGAAAGAAGGAAACTTGAAACTTCTGGAATGTTGTTCTATAGAAGAATGTTGAAAATTAATTGGACAGAACTACGAAATGAATATGTTTTGGAAATGATGGGTGAGGAAAGAAGTTTGTGGGAGAATCTCACAGAAAGAATAGACAGAATGATGGTTCATATTTTAAGACATGTGGGTTTGTTTAATTTGTTAGTGGAGTGAACAGTATAAGATAAAACTGTAGAGGAATAAAAAGATTAGAAAATATGAAATAGATAATTGAAAACGTTGGTTGTAAGGAATATTTTGATGTGACAAGATAGCTCAACTGGATTGAAAACCAGTCGAGCGACAGAAAAAAAAGATTGCAGTAGTGCACTGGTGAATGTTTCCGTACATACCTGCTATTCCACTGCACGAATTTCTACTTTAAATTCATTCACTCCAGCGCCTGCCATTGTACTTATTCCAATCTCTGAGGATCTTATCAATAAGACAAACTTTTCTCTCTCCTTATGACTGAAACTAAGTGTTAGTTTATGCTCGTTCCCTTTTACATACTATTCATAATTTTCCATGTAATGTCTACTCAGGCCTCATCATCAATGTACGATATGCCTTATACACACTCAACAACATCTTCTCCTAAATTCTATCATTGACTCTAAGCTCAGCTTCTTTATGGTTGAGTGAAAGGGTTCTAAGCAGATTTTCTCAAACCAATGTAGATTCATTCCTTCGTACCCCTTCAAGCTCCTGCATTTGATATTCATAATGTAGGTACATCAGTGGGACAGGACTCTTTGAAGCCCTACTGTCACAGTGAAAATATTTTAGATAACCTAAATGCTCAAATACTCGCTTCCTTCCTTAAGAATATTCTATTGTCGAAAGAATAGAAGGGGAATATTGGGAGAAGGAACAAGAATTACGCTTTGTCATATCTTATAATTATAGTCCAGTCAAACGCAGAAAAAAAGTTTTAAATTTTTCTTCAAGGAATAAGTAATACAAGGAATAAACAGCTTTAAATATGCTTTACTTTCTGCTGTTAAATAAATTAGGATTATCAACCAGTGCCCTCCCTTGTTCGGACGAAATTAATAATAATTATGTTGCATGTACTGTAATTACTGAACCGTCCTGCAGTGTTCAAGCATTATATTCGCAAAACTTTTTTAAAAAAAGGATTGTCTCACATCAAATTGGTGGATAATCGAACTAAGGAACATCGAGAATATCAGCAAAATGCATGACTCAATTTCACCATCACAATTCCTAGGAACCGTTTCCACATGTTGTATTTGGTCGTAGGAGAGAAAACCTCTCCTACACGGAGCTTATTTAATTCAGAAAACACGTAAAACACCCATCGCATATCGAAGGGCTTAACCGGGGGTCGACGCAAGCACCCACCATACGCTCTATATTGATTAGCTCAGGACTCCATGGCAACGGACGGTACTAGGCAATATTCCGAACATGCTGAAGCCATGTAGGCTACTTTCACAAGGAATTATTACAAGTCGGCAACTTTCCCCTACAAAATCCAAACGATCAGTCACTGAAACGTCCCATGCAATACCTACTTATGAGCAACAATGTTTACCTTCAGACGGAGGAAATTCTTTTGAAAATATCGAACATACGCATATACACGAGAGAAATGTGGATGGAAGTAAAATTAAGGTATCTGATTTTCTTGTTGGTGATCAAAATCAACACTATTAAATCCCTGGCTCTTGTTATTGCTAGTTCAAAAATGATAGGCAGCAACTTTACAACAAATCTGTTAAAATAAAGCTTCAGGATACAGTAATAAACGGTAAAACATTATTTCCACTGGCTGAAGATAGCTTCACTGTGCCACTAAGCCCTGTGCAAATGGAATTAATTTCATTAAATATTAGGAAACTAGAACTTGTTATGAACTACTGTGCAACGTTATTCTCCGCCTACATGACCATGTCTTCAAATCATATGATTGCTCAGAGTTGTTGCGCGCCTGCGATCAATGACGAATCCACACTCTATGTCTCCTTCACCACATCTTATGTCTGATAACTCCCGCCTTTCTTTGTTCCAACTTCACATTCTTAAGACTGTCATAATATTAATATCAGATTGGTAAACTCAAATATTTAAACATCCCCGCCCATAGTCCGGAACCGTTGCCAATAATTTCTCCATTTTAGAGGCTACGTTTTCATATAATCTATCTTCTTCTTCTTCTTCTCCTCCAACATTTCACAACATTTTAGGGTCGGATGCCATTGATGATATTTACACATCGTTAGCATTTTTAAATTGGGAGCTTTGGTTTTACAGCCATATGCCCTTGCTGACGCCAAGCATTTTATACCTACTGCCAGGACGTACTACCTACTAATGTAGTCTTGCTATCTGTCTGTGAAACGTGTAACTATGTACTGTGTGATGAGCGTATTTTATGTGGGGCATGGGCTCGTGCCCGGCCCCGTTGTGCCTCCACAATCCAGTGTGCGGTGCCCCAGCGCATTGAGCCACACTGGCGGGTTATTTTGAGGTACTGAATCCCTGAATATAATACATACTGAAGAAACTGCAAAAAATATTACTTGTCAGAAAACTAATCGACTATCCTTCAGCATTTCACTCATTCTAAGCATTCACTAGTGTTAGTTTGTGCCACTTACATATCTATTCACCGGTTACAAATCAATATTATTAAGAGATGTTAGTGTATTAGTTAATAATTTAAATAAAGTGGGTGTAAGGTGTAACATATATGTCTTACACAACTGGTATTATGTAAGAAAATGTTTTGGCCTAGCATTCAGGAGGACGCAAGTTCGATCCCTGTCCAGCTATCCAGAGTTCTGTTTTCCACGACTTATCGAAATCACTCCGGTTGAATGCCGGGGTGGTTCCTCCAAAATGCCAAGGAGAATTCATTTTCCTTGCCTTCGATCCATTACCGCCTTTAACGACAACGACGTCAACGAGGCGTAAAGACCGAGATGGACGGCTTGAAAGCCCTAATCTTGCAAAGATGATTAAATCTTTAAATAATAAAGAAATAGAGCTTTAGGGCTATCGACTGTACACATTTTGTATCCCGAACATTCCAAACATTTGACTCACACCGAGACGGTATTGCGCACTACTGTCATTATTTTCCCGTTTTATTATACAAATAAATCTTGAGTCCCTTTGACGCTCATTCATTTAGTGTGGTTATTAGTTACGGGGTACTAAAGGATTCCTGTGGGTGCCGAAGATATAATTGGCCGCGTGGGCAGAGGATGCGTTCCGAGCGATTACACGGGCGTTTTACCATAGCTGCATGGAGGTCCGCGTGGAAAGGGAATTTTTCAAACAAAAATTAAAAAGGGAGACCAATCTGCACGTGCCAAAGCGTGACAAAAGATAATTTCTCCGGCCAGTAGCTAAATGACAACCACTGTTTTACCGCCTGTACTCACCGCTAGTAAAGATTTATGATTTAAGTGCCCGATGCGAATGACTCTTCTTCGGCATGCGCTCGCTGCTGTTCAGTCTTACGGTATTTAATTACTGTTTTTCCTTATGACTTCCCTGCTAAGTCCACTTATTAATGACACCGGCATTATTTTTCCTTTCGTGACGAAGTATGAAATATCCTATGAGGTTCATCTCTGAAGATCCCGCTGTAAATGAATTCTAAATGCGATTCAAATGAATTCTAAGTGCAATTAAAACCTTTCGAACCAGACTTTTTTTTATAGGTCATAATAATTCATTGACGTCTCAGTCGTTAGAGCCGAGAAAATGGGGGACAAGGAATGGGAAGGAATTCAGCTATGACCCCTTGAAGGCACTGGAGTGATTTCGTGAAAACATAGAATTCTGGATGTTCGGACATGAATTTGAATCCACGTCCTCCCGAATGTCAGGATAGAGATCATTCAGCCATGTAACATTACTGTTAATTGTTTTAATAGTGATTAGAGATACCGATATAAATATGAAGAATGGCAGATGAGTCAAAATATAGTTAGGAAGATATGATGGTATCCAAAGTAGACACATATTGGCCCAGTTTGTACAGGAGGAATTTGGATGAAAAGGAAATCTCATGAACTAAATCAGTTAACTGAAAAAAAAAAATTAGACACATTCAGGAAAAGCCGAATTAAATTCTACGGCCATATTATCGGAAAGAACAACTGAAGAGTGATGAAGAAAATTCTAGACCAGGCCATTTCAATGAAAATGAAGAACAATTGGTTATTTGAAATCGCAAAGGACCACTAGGAAATCAGAATCACAGATAATTTCATACAGGACAGATACAAATTCAGTAGCATGGTCAACAACCATCAATTTTCTAACTAAGCTTATATTAAAAGAAAGAACACCTGGACGGAGGAACGTAGAAAGGAGATCAGGGAGAGGATAAAGAGATTTTGTGAAAAGAAGAAAACCACATTTGCAAAATAAGTTCAATTGCTCTCCTCAGTTGGACGATGGAAGAAAACACGTGTTGACTTGAGAAAATCTGAAATGAACACAGATATAAAGTTCCCGCTATGTTCGAAATTTTTATCGATCGCATTATTTTGTCACAACGTTCAGTCGTTCCTCATCTGTAATATATCTGACTTCTTGATCAAACCAGCGTTCAGGGATATACCCGCAATCTAAGCGGTTGCAATCTCCTGGTTTCAAAAATGGTTTCCCAGGTTACATCCGAAATGGTTCCCTGATGATGCCATGCAGAATTCCAATCCGTTTCTCATACCAACCCTCTCCCGTATCTAATGATTTTGAGGAGTCGTAAAACTTGGAAAAAATCAAATCCCAGCAAACACAACTTTTCTTCACTGACAAAAGTTCGATTTTCGTAGCAGAGATAGGGTCGAAACACTCCACCACTGATATTTTATGTTGAACTCTCGATGCTCCTTATGTGACAAGAACAGTATTATAGATGTGATGCCACAAGACAGGCTCAGTTCTTTGATAACTGTGATTTGGTCACTAATGCCACACAAAATTATTACTGACGCATGATATGTATTGTGTTACATAGAACAGGACGTACTGGTTATGAAGCAGTTCGAAACTTTAAAAGAATTCATGTTATAAATGCGTTTGCTTCGAATATGCATCAATTTTAATAAAAGACTGAGAACTGATTTGTAGGTGGCTAATGCACTGGTAGACACTCAATAGAGCGATTTGATAAACGTGATTCAAATTTCGACCACGTTGAAGGCTCTTAATAGGAATGCATGATTTTTGGGTAATCGTCGAACGCGTTGATAGTATCATATCGTTTCCTATTTGTTGTCGAGTTTGATGAACAGAAATATGAAGCTCATCTCGTGCACTTCCATTGCATAGGCCACTGGTATAATAAATTAGCCTTTTACATAAATATGGACTATCCACAGTAGATTTAATGCGAATATCATTTGGATTTTTTTTTAATGAATTTAGTTGAAGTACTGGTTAAACGGGAGGCCGCAGAACTCAGGTAGCCGGATGGCCGAGATTCGATCACCGACGAAGCCGAGGATTTTTTCTCGAAGCTGAACATCCGGAACGGTCCCCAGGCACACTCAGCCTGCTGTCAAATGAGTACTGTGGAGGAATCTCAGCGGGAAGGTAAAGAGAAATGCCGAACCGTGTAGCTGACCACGGCCTATCCACGGTCAGGAAATAGGAATACGGAGCGCTAGATCCGCTAATCCTACGGGAATACGGCTTGAAAGCTGTGCAAACCCACTTCCTTTACCTTTAAGTTTTATTGCTTAAATACCCGTCAGCGTTGCTGCGCACATTACGCTGGAATGGATTGGTACAACAGGACCAGCTTCCAGTGCTGGTCCCCGTGTACCAGCCGTGCTTATCACGGTTTTAGGTGGTTTTCCGCATTCAGTTGGGTGAATCCTAGTTTGTTCACCACATTAATCGTCATAAACTACACATTTTCAGAAACAAATATTATACCAATCATGGGAGAATATTAACCAACTTAGTCCGCAATCTGAAGGTTGGATGGTTGGTTCCTCACCTAGGAGACATTGTGTCAGAGGTAGGACAGCCAGTTACTGTCCTCTGGGACCTGCAGTTTAACGAGGAATCGGAACCACAGAACGTCCTGTAGTAGCTCATATGTTAGAGAACACAAGTTACGCAAATCGCAGACAGATTAAACACTTAACACATTTGTGTGGATTCATTCCAGAAATACGAAGGGTCACCAATCAACCCCTGAAGCAGGTGTTGTGATCACGGTTCACATTCTTAGAGACTAGTCATGATCAGTACTCATGGCTCCAGAAGACCCCATTGGTTCACTATTAAAAATGGCTGATAAATAATAGTAATTGGTGAAATATACGTCAAGATACAGATATCGTGATGGGGTGTTGTTGTTTCTATGGCTTTAAGCTTCGTCGACGTTGAGGTCATTAGCGACAGGAAAGGGCTGGTGGCAAGGAAAGGAAATACATTCGGCCTTCGTCATTTAATGAAACGGTCCCTGCATTCGCATGGACTGATTTCTGGGGACATCTGGGTGATAAGGAACTTTATTGAGAATGCTGACAGGATCTGCACCCACGCCAGATCCGCGTTCGTGAGTTCATTGCGGTGATTTCTTAACACGGTTTATAAATGTTTGAGTCGTTGCACGTTTACACTTCTGCACAGAAAACCCGAGTAGCCTCGGCGAACAAAACCAACTATATATAGTGTGATGCTGACATTTAGGCAGAGTGCGTGGAACACGCGATGGCTAATTTAAGCGTCCTGAGGTGTCCGTCCATGTGCGGAGCTATTGTTGGCGGTTTAGATCTGCGAATCAAGATCGATAGTCAGCCAAGGTCGTGCCGACTCACGCAAGCGAACTGTTTCTTTTTCTTCTGCCCCCGAGAGCTCAAATTTGCGTCATCTCCAGCCTTGTGTTAACGACGATTATAAATCTCGGAGCTTTCTTGCAATTCTTTACCGGATTCGTGTCTTAGTGTGCCAGTTGCTAAGCGCAGATGTGATTGCGGATGAAGCCATAAGAAAATGCAAAAATTGATTTCTTGGATAAGAGGCCAAGTACTTACAAATGAACCAAATCAATCTTTCTTACCAGTAGCTGCTATATTTTCAACCTCTGGTAATTAATTCTTTGTGTGAATGCTTATTTCGTGTGATCTGATTTTTGTTTTTCCACAGGTAGTGCGTTGGTAATTAATGAAAAATGGAAGAAGGGAAAGGGTAAAACCCGTACTGTCCCATTCTGGCCTACTCTTCTAAAGTGTAATAAGAGGCTTCCAAACTTAATGTCCCGATCCGAGGGACGAATTGCCAACAACAGTGTTGTATGCCCTCACTTCATACGTAGCTTAGTTGCTGCATGTATTTGTTAATGTTTGAACTGTTAACAGTTAGTGACAGTTCTGTCTCTTACAGTCAGTTATTTTTTGTGTATCCACTCTAGTTATTAATTACTAGTCTCTGCTTTGAACTATTACAGCCGTCTACCACATTAATTGAATATGTTAATACGTCAGTGACTTGAGCTGATTAAGCTATACTGCAATGAGCCACGTATTATGAGGTAATTCTTAGTTTTATCCATTGCACTAGCGTTAAAGATAGTAATTACTTCACATAATACGGCAAAAACTATACAGTATTTACAAATACTTGACTCCGGATTTTATGTTCTCTCTTTATTGTCTTCTTTACGGATAACCAAGGACAGAGTTTTGTAAGAAATAACTACACGTGCCAATAATAAAAATCAAATGTTTTGAAGTCTCATATAATGTAGTTATTTTATCTGACACCACAGTTTCTTAAAGATATAACCTTTTCATGATCCTTATGCGCAACGTCATAGTGATTTACATACATATCAGAATTATTTAGTTCAAAGCGATGTACCCTGAACCATTGTGTGGTTTATGAGCCTTCCTGTGTTTCTGTCCTGGTTGTTATAGACGACCGTCTTCCACTGTCTCCTATCCAGAAAAGTTTCTCTGTCCATCTTTTTCTTGGTCTTCCCACTGGTCTGTCGCCCACTATCCTTTCTTTTTTGGTAGGCTTGTACTATTCACTCTCTTGACATGCCCAAACCACTTAAGTCTTGATGACCTAAGTCTCTCTTCCATGGATTCCCTTTAGGTTTGATGTAATCTCATCATTCTTTATATGGTCTAGTTTTCTGGAGGGCCGTTATAAGTAACTTCATTTCACAGGCTTGGATCTTGGTAAGGTCTTTAGTGTGCATGTTTCCAAAGCATATGTAAGAACAGGAATGAGATATGATTTGAACAAGAGTAAGCCCCGCACGGTACTGGTTTTTAATTAAACAACATTCTTCCTATGGCTGGAGGTTAAAGTTGGCGAAAGTTATCGCCATTAAAAGTTATCACCATTACTTTATGCTAACACATCCAATGGACTGATGTATAACGCCGAGTATCTACTATTTGTGAATTTGATTTTTAGAATAACTAAGTAAGCCATTCGCCGTTTCTGTTCCCACCAGCGTACCTATGCCACTGCTGTAAATCGGCTACGACTGTTCCATATTAAGAAATAAATATTCCAATAAAATAACGTTTGGAAACATGTTTTGCCGCTTTTTAAATAATATTTGGCGTGACAACAAAAGATAAATGTTTCTGTCACATTTTCGCCAAACGTATTATCTATCTTCTTTTCTGTCAAGCTTTTAGTCTGCTATTCTCGGATCACTGCTTTAAAAAACTACTTGTTTGCCGGGAAGGCACAGTGATTTATTTTGCAAGTTAGCTGTGGATAATCTTTTTCATGCGGTCGCGTTCTCCATTATATGAGGAAATCTGTTAGAGCGTCAGCCGCTTGTTAAGCGTGCACCCGATTACCATAATAACGCTGTTTTGCATCTTTCTGTAACTTTGCCGAGGAGTGTATATAATATTGGGGGCGGGTGCGATATTTTGTCAACGTCAGGCACAGCGAGTCCCTCCCCTTCTGTGTCGTGCCCGCTTAATGAGCTATTAGCAAATCCGCCGGATCACACCTTGGTTCGCTTTTTGCGCGAACTGTGTGCTCATTTCGCTTCCGCCATTGTTGCTGCAGGCAAGACGATGTCGCGTTTCGTGATGTACGAGCCTCCAAGTTAGAGGTGTTCCTCGCACGCAGGTTCCAACTTGTGGTTATCTTCGTGAAAAATCTCGCTGATAATGCGGGTAAAGTGTTAACCAGGGAGCAGCCATTTTCCGCAGCCAGATTTGCAGATAAGAGACAAGCGTTTGTATTACTTTAAAGAAAACTAATTTGTACCAAGGAACAGATAAGTTCTCGAGCGACACGTGTGATAGTTCATGCAGGATTAACAGCAGAACGAAGTCTGTCTTGGCGTTGAGAATGTATAAACTGCTCTCGGGTGACTAGCCGAGTCAAGAGTGCGTTGTCACACGATATTTCGGCGACTAGACTTCACCAGAAGATGGCGGCAATGATTCTAGTCGCCAAAATATCGTGTGACAACGCACTCTTGACTCGGCTAGTCACCCGAGAGCAGTTTATACGGGATTAATAGCCTTTGTCGAATTCATTATACTGATGGAAGTGAAAACAGATCAGCTATGAACCCGGTCAGCAAGCATAGGCGGTGACTGGGAACGCTGTGTGACTGTGTGTAAGTGTTATTGACTGCGATAGTCTGTGTTCAGGGTAGAGAATTGTTTGCGTTGTGGATGAGAGTTGGAAGAAGAGAGAAGGTTAAACCCGATGCCAGTCCATTCATGCCTACACTTCCGAAAGACACCTCGGAGATCGCCAGGCTTAAAGTACCCATCCGACGTACGAATAATCATCAATATTTTCGTATCCCGTCACTCCATACATACTGCGGAGAGATTTGGGTTTTAACCCAGAACTTTGGTGAACAATCTGGTGTTTAGGAATTATGTACCGCCACCTCCCCTACCCTGCCAGCCTAGTCTAATGATGAAAACTCTTCTTCCATCACTAGGACTGGATCGAACTATCCCCGTGTCAGCGCCGGACATGATGCCGCAGCCAACTGAGCCAACGGGACGGTTTAAAAACTGAATCATTGTTATGCTCTGCTTGAACAATTTCGGTAAAACAAGACTGATATCTGTACGTTGTAATCTGGATTACAATACAATGAGCTAGTCTTTGCTTCACCTTCACTGCTGCAATTGAGGATGCTGCAAGTGTTTGTGTAGAAAGGATACAAGTTGATCAAAGAAATGAGCTCAATTGAAATAGGAGGGTGCAATGTGAAACTAAGACACAGCACAAGTTGACTGTAATATTTCAGAAATCATAACTGCACAATAGCTATGCAGATATGAGTATGGTAGATTCATTTAAGAAACTAAAATGGGGAGAATATATAATTGAGAGAATTGTTGGAAAGAAGTGATGACTGTTTGAAATATAGAATAGATGATAAATAACAAATAAAAACAAATACAATCTTTGATATTACATTCAGCAGTTTAAGGGCTTGACCGCACAAATCTGCTGTTTCTCGAGGCGACAATAAGTATGGCACTTTGTACGGTATTTCAGACTACTTCAATAACCTAAGATCTTGGTCACCACAAAAAAAATCAAAACACCATGTTCCAGGGTTCTGTACCTTAAGGGAACGGGAGGCATATTGCTGTCACTGGCTGTCCGACTGTCATAGGACTTTAGCTTGTAAACAGAATAAGTTGCACAATTGATAGGTATATTTCGTTCACTTGTAGTGTCTTAAGTTAGCAAAGGCGACTCAAGGTCACTCTGCTCTATCCCTACTCCGCTGCCGTTACCCCTACATGCGCCTATTTGGAAACAGCAATCTGCTTGGAGGTGAAGGCAACGGAAGGGGATGGTGCGGGGAGGAGCGGGATGAGGGGAACTTGACATTGAGCCGCCAGTTGAGAGTGATCGCTGTATAATACAGAAAATCGTATTTAAAATGTTGTAAAATTTTATTCTATCAGACTTCGATTCAAATGAAGACTGTACAAAAAAAATTCTACCCCGTCGATGTTTACAGAGCTTCAAGCCGAGACTAAGGTATTATCATCAGTTTTTTCATTGATAAATACAGGTGTGACCGGCCGTTAAAATGTTAATTTTATATAACAGCAGGAGTATCAGAAATCCGTTATTGCCTATGAACTTGAAATTCTTATCCAGTTTAGCATTTAAACAACTAATACAAAAAATGCTTACGTAAAGTATACTGTAGTTTCTCAGTTGAGAGAAAAAATAAACATATTTTTTTATCTTACGTATTTTAACTGTATATTGAAATCATATTATTGAAAATACACTTAATTCAGACTGCATTACATTCTAGTAGATGGAGAAGGTACTTTCTGTAAGAAAGTTGAATGGAATTTAACGATTACACTAGTGGCATCGGGGCGTGGTGTACCACGGCTTCATGTCCACTACGTAATCTTGGAATATCTCAAGCATTGAAATTTACGGCGAGTTACTGCGATCTGACCTACCACATCCGTATCTGTGAATGTCATTACAGTACGGACCCTAGTTTCACGAGGTTGAACATGGCCTTGGGCAGTTTTATTATATGTCATTGTAGAGATAGCGGAACCGGACGGGACTTTGAACCCGCGTCTTCCCGAATGCGAGGCCAGAGCGTTTCCGCTTTCCCAGCACTTGAATCAGCGAACTTAGGGAAGGAAGTCCAGAAACAAACATCAATGACAACAAAGATTAAACAGTACCAGTTTTACTACGACGACTTAATGGTAACGCAAATAATTATCTTGTAATATTGTATCTAAAGCTCAACGTAAAAAAGCTTATAGAATTTCGTCTCATTCATCCTTCTTGAATCAATTACAAGCACTATAAAATCGTCCAAATGAACCGCTCTCACAAAATGTAGCAAAGCGTTTTTATATCGTTTGACAATATTATAGGAAATCATGTGTTTTTTCTGTTACGTGGAATGAGGTGAAAAATATTGTTTTTGAAAAATAGGTGTGAAGAACAAGCTGAATGGTATTTCGGTTCGAACCTACACACACATCTCTATCCTCATGTAGCTGGCGAATAAGCTGCTGAGAGGATGGCTGAGAATTGCGTAAAGCTGACTTTAAGTGGGGACGTCGTAATATGACTTTAAACGAGTAATCCAAATGATCCTACACGCAGCCAGTAGTTAATTACACAAGGGTTTCTTTTTGGCCCTCGTCAGTCCTATCAAATTTCAATTACCAACGCAACACAAAAAACGGACGAATATATTTTTTACGAACATTCTACTGTGAATGAGTTTTAATCCCCCTCTACGATACCGAGGTTTGTTTTTTTTTTTTTTTTTTTTTTTTTTTTTTTTTTTTTTTTTTTTTTTTTTTTTTTTAACACATGGTCTGTGTTTACTTATTTACAAAACTGTGATGATGAAACAATGAAAGCGTATGAAACAATGAAAGCGTATTGAGAAAAGTAATCTTCAACACCACCTGCTTTTATCAAACGATTTGGAAAACTTATACCTCTATCCAACATCATTACCTTCATTAAAACATTTTCAGTGACATTTGACTTTAGGAAGGAAAACCTATGTTTCTGTTCTAGATTCATGAGGATTCAATTTCCTCCTAATCATTTCTCGGTTTTTCATAGTTTCCTGAAATCACTTGAGGTGACAGTCTGGATTGTTTCTTTATATACACCACCTGACAAAAATGAGAAGCACCCCGAATAGGAGGAGGAAACCACTATGCGTGGAATGATAATTCCATATTTCGACTGCTGCTCGTCTCCGACCAATCATGCGTGATGACACATAATGTTACATTACTTGTTCTATTATGGCACGTGCAGATGTGAAAGGCTACGATGTGCGTGGTGCAAAATTTGGCGATCCTTCCTTGTGATGGTTAGACGTTGTGGACCGGGAGCTTGACGACGAGTATGCCTAGTTGCCTACCCTCACGTTCCCATGCAGGCCAAAATCGAGCCAATGACACATCCGAATTCTCAACAAATATGGATCTTACACGAATCGACCACAGGAAAAAATGGAGACCCACAGTGATGCCCATTTCAAACTCTGTTAGGTGTAAACAACGCTGTCTCACATGAGTACGCGGCATCTCCATGTCCTTCACAGTGATCACTCAACACCGATAAGTGACGCTACCAGGCCTGGCAACAACTGGAAACGCGAACAACACTAAGCACTCTGATGGTCGTTCAACCTGTTACTGAGAATTGGACAAACCCGCTGGTGGTGTGTATGCGTATGATGTTCCACTGACATGCGGCCATATCATCTAATTGTTTCAATTTTCATGTCGGCAGGTGAATTTCCTGGTGGATTTTCTTCCCTTTCGTTTCCATCGATGTCGTCCGGAATCTTAAAATCAAGATATGAGAACGAATGCGGGCAAATGTTATTGGAAATGTTATAACTGTTTTCAACACTTAGGATGCATGTCTAAGCTTATTTTTTTTTTTACTTATGGCTTTACGCCTCGTCGACGTCGAGGTCATTAGTTTTTTTATTTTTTATCTTTTTTTTAAATATGGTTTTACGCTTCGTCGACGTCGAGGTCATTAAAGGCGGAATGGATGGCCTTTTGAAGGAAGCATCCCGGCATTCGCTTGGAGTGATTTGGCGAAACCATGGAAAACCCAAATCTGGATGCCTGGACGGGGCTTCGAACCGGCGTCCTTCCGAACGCGAGGCCAGAGCGTTAACTGCTCACTCATTACGCTCGGTGAGGTTATTAGAGGTGGGATGAGACGGGGAATAAGGAACGGGAAGGAATTCGGCCATGGCCTGAAGGAAGCATCGCGGCATTCGATTGGAAATCTGAATGCCCGGACGGGGATTCGAACCGGCATCCTTCCGAATGGCTTAGATTCTTGGCTTTAATGCTTAAAGTTTTCAGGCCCCCAAATAGAAACTGTCCACCCCGGTACAGTACCATCATCAACAGACGGAGGTGACTCTTAATTGGGTTATTGTGTTACAATTAATTCTGCTTCAGACGTGAATCCAAAGGAAATAAATATCTGTATGGAAAATTATTAAGTAAATGAATGGTATCAAGTATTCACAGAACACAGTAGTTGAAGAATTTATTAAGGAGCGACATAGTAAAGAAAAAACTACAGAATGAAAATATCGAAAAGCAGTTACATTGTAGGACTATTGACAGTTTGTTTAATGTGGTCCGATGTGTTACGTTGTTGATAAAACGTTGATGCAGTGACGATTATGGAAAACTCCTTGAATTTCAGGTGCTCCTATCGCTGATATTTCCCTATAACAGTAGTTATATTTACCTAAATTCGAAGAATCGGAATTCTACCAATCACTGCCAAAATTCATTGAGTCAGCTGATTTGTTATGATTAAATTTAAAGCAAATTAACAAAAATTGAAGATGTTAACTTTTTCTGTGTGATCCTTAGCGGCACATTGGCTCATATCAGGACCGCCGTAGGAAACAAAACATTTATTTTGTATTTTTACTACCCTACTGAAAGTTTTCTGAAATGCCACGCATTCCGCCTCTGATACAGCTTGCTATTAGCCTGGACTTACAGTTTTAAACGGAAACCATGGAAACACGTAGAATCCTAGAATACTTCGCATAAGCGAGCGAAGTTCAATTAAATGTCCGCAAAAATTTCGACCAAGACCCGGATTCCAACCGAGGACCTATCGTTAGAGATACCCCTCGCTGGCAGCTTACTGGAAAATTTATACTAGGGTGGTTTCCCACTGCGTTCCGCAGTGATGTATGTGTTACTGTTTAGTGTGGGTTGCTGTGATATGAGTATTCTCAGAGTGTTTGTGCGTTGTGAATGAATGAAAGAAGGAGGAAAGCTGTGTGTGAAACCCAGTGCCTACTCTTCAGAAAGACATCAGGAGGCCACAATCCGACGGACGAATCGCCATCGTATGCGCTCACTTTATACACATTGCGGAGAGGTTTGGGATTTAACCCAGGACTTTGGTCCAAAATTTGGTAATTGGAAATTGTGCACAATAAACTTTCCTACCCTACCGACCAAATCCTTATGAAAATTTCTTCCACCATAAGGACTCCAATAAGTTAACCCTGAGTCACGCTGGATACCACCATGGTTATGCAACCACTTGAGCCAATACTGATCAATTAGGTTTGAGTTGGTACAGTGTTATTAATGACCTGTGTAAAGGAAAAGCCATTAATATGCTTGGGGGAGTATGTGGTTTCCAATCCCCGTTCGGCAATACAGATTTGGGCTAGCCATGGTTTCCCCAAATCATTCCAGGCAAATGCTGGGATGGTTCCATCAAACAGGTCACGGCCGAATTCGTTCCCGTTCCTTACCCCGAGTCCTTTCTCGCCTCTAATGAACTCGACATGGACAAGGCGTAAAGCAAATAATTATTTCGGAGAAAAACACAGTTAAACCCGTATTGTTGATGACTACACAACAGAAAAGCCGGTAATTATTGCACCATTGCACAAGTTGATGCAGTTTCAACACTATCAAAAATGCTCCACATAAACGGTATCAACTAACTTAGTAACATTAGCGCAAACGAAACATTATCAATTTACAGTTGATGCAATTATGAAATTATTTGGTGTTCATAAGCCATTACTTCTGCATGAATGCTTGATTTAAAGTTTGTATCGTCACCAATCTAGGACACTATTCAATGGTAACAATGAATTACTCATTCTGTGTAACGTTGTATGTGACGACTTGTTTCGTTTTCATTATTTTTTTTACACATAACGTTATCGAGGATTCATACAAAATAATCTATACATGTAAAAGTCAGTGGGTCGAGCATCGCTTACAAACGGCTGGGTATAGTTTGATGAAACTTGGTTAATCTAAACTAGACTTGCGCATAATAGTTCGCGACTGGGAGCCCTCACTTTATTTCGCAGTTCCCTCGCGGACTAGGTCGCTCTTTTAGTTCGTTAGTTCCCCTCTCGAATTCAGAGGAACAGATCGTTCGCTTACCTTGCTACCAGTACTGAACGCGATAATTTGTTTGTTATGACAGTTTCATTAGGACATTACTTAATCATTTTTGTCGTTTTTAAATGGAATTTAATATGACCTTTTTAACAAAAGTTGTTGCTGGTTATTAGCCCTTTCAAATGACATTAGGATGATTAGTAGCCGCCGATAAACCAAAGTGCTCATTGTCCTTTTCACAAATGGGTAAAATGGACATTCAACTGTTCTGTTTTTACTTTTTGCTTTACATACATTTGTTGAATATTTATGTTTTAACGGATTTATTTATTATTATTTTTTTGCAACACAGAAACTAATAAACAAATTCCTCCCTTTATAAAATCTGTGAAGGCACATTATGATTTATCTTTTGAATGATGTGATGTGCGTTTCCCTAAACGCCTCTTCAGAAATGTTATGTAATGTCAAAATTAACAAAGCCAAACAAATGTTTACTCGTGCATATGTCTTTGCTTCGGTTTTGTTAATGATTTTCACTTGGAAGCTGTTCTTTCGTTTGATATTTAATTAAATTAAATTCGCTATGTAAAGTGGTAGCAATAATGAAAGTGCGTCAATTTCCAGTGAATTGGAAGTCATTGAGCGATTATTTTATTAGTGTAGGGGAGGATTATCAAACACACATTCAAAATATTTTGCCGACGAATGAAACTGATGAAGACACAAAAGTTAAAATCTTTTTGAATTTCGTGAGCCATTTTTATACATAACTTTCACAAAGCTGTTAAACAACTGGAACGTCAAAATCAGCGATAAGTATTATATTATGTCAACTTTAAAACCAGCGCTAGAATAATGTAAAAGATAACAAGAAAACAAGAAAAAGTCCTTAGAAGCAAAATTCTCCGCAGAAAGTGATAGTATTAAAAATAAGTTTCTAGTATTCGCTGATAAATGTCTGGAGTATCTTAATAAATAGTTAGATTTTAATGAAACCAATTGGCTATACAAAATCCAAAAATTAAATTTAAAACACGAGGTTTCATTTGATGACTGAGACAATATCAGAAGTTCTAAATTTATGGCAAAAAAAATGTGTATCAAAGTGAACGGAATTTACTCTCAAATAACAATAATACACCAAATCCAGGTAAAAGTAAGAGAAGTATTTCATTAATAAAAACGAGCTTTTGATCGACATTCATTTAACAACTGATTGTGATAAAACATTTGACAGACAATTTTACTGTAGTCAAAAAATTGTTAAAAATGCAAGAAGTGCAAAAAATATAGCTTAAAAAATAAAATAGTAAAAGATACATTTGTCCTTTTCTACTCTTTCGTAAAATATTAAATTTTTGAAGTGTATTATATTTTTATAACTTATTCTAAAAAAAAAAATACTGTATTCAACCAAAAAAATGTTGGTAAGGGGGCATCCACTAATGACGTGAGGTGAAATAGCAAGGGGGGGGGGTCCCGCGAAATCTCACGAAACCTCACCAAGGGGGAGGGGGGGGGTAAACGGAAATCTCACGAAAGAATAAATTCTTGTAGAATTGTAGAGCTAAAAAAAAAAAAAAAAAGATAGAAAGACTACAAATGACGCGAAAGTCGATTTTAGGGGGGTATTTTGGGCCGAAAGCCGACTTTAGGGTGGGTATATTCGCTCTTCGGACCATGAGACCTATTAAAAAATAATCACAGTTCGAGATCGGCAGCTCTCCGCAGCTCCTTAGCGAACTAGGTCGCTCCCCTCTCGGATTCCTGGAAGACAGTTAGTTCGCTCGCTTTGCTACCACTACTGCATGCGCTCCTTTGTTTGTTTTGGTAGTTGTGGTTATCGATGGTTGTCTTTTAATTGTTAATGGGATCAAAGAGTGTTTTGTTTTCACATTCCACGTTAAATTTTCGTTTGTGACTTCTGGGATAATTATTAATGTTGAACATTTTTTATTTCTTTTCTTTCTATTTTAGTGTCTTTAGTGAAATGTGTCCATAGTTTACTGTTTCTTTTACATGACATAGTAACAAATAACCTAAAACAAAAGTCGGTCATCGGAAAAGAATCGAAGGAACTAAGGAGCGAAAGATCTGGGAACTAGTTCGCTTAGTTTGCCTGTGGGAGTGCTCTAACGAACTAGTTCGTTCGCGAACTACACAAGACTAATCTAAACACACCCTTCAGGGTACCGTGGTGGTATAAGTACATATAATAAATAGACCTTCGCCATGAAATTTCAATTTTTTTCTTTCAAAATGCGTCTTAAATAAGAAAGATAAGAAATACATTAATCTTTATAATCACTTGGAATAATATTACTAATTTTTTAATTTTGAACAGTGTTCCATCAATAAAATGATAACACTACGTTACTTATGTAACATTGTTCCCTTTCCTATCTCCCGAATGATTTCATATGACATAGACCTAGACACACTGAGTTCTCTGCTAAGGATCCACTTTAATAAAATGAGTTGTCGCAATGGCTCGGCGAGTGATGATGCCCAAATTGTTAGTTGGAGTGGCTGCCACCATAGCGCTCTGCTTGACTAACCTTGAAATTGCATATAAGTAGCTGCATTGATTTTATCTGAACTTATATTGCTAAAAGGAAGTGTAACTACGATCCCAGCTAAAAGGTAATTATGTAAAGTTCCTTTAAATTTCCATGTTGCTATTTATTTATTTACGACGGTTAAATTCATAAATTAATGTAAGGAGAATAGCATGTGATGTTTACGATCTATTCTCTGTAGCAGTTACTAGAATCAGGCATGAAGGAAGAAAGATAATGGATACGACGCAAGGGACCTTCACCACACACTGGAGTGAAGCCGGGTAGAGAGAAGAGCGGTGGGGAGGTCGCCATATTGGTCGGCCATCGAAACACGGGGAATAGACATAAAAACCTCAAGGGAATCATACGACAACCGTGGCACCGGTATTATATGGTATAACTTGACGAGCTAGATCAAAAAATTTTTTTTTTGATATCTTGCTTAGTTCTCGAGATATACTGTCTCAAAAGTGAGGAATTTCGGGTCGAAATTCAGAAAATTTGACCATAGATTCTTATGTAACATGATCAGACAACTTGAAAGTGAGGAATAAATTTTTTTATATATATCTCGCTTAGTTCTCGAGATATGCTGTCTCCAAATTGGGGTGGTTAGGTTAGGTTAAGTCATTATTTAGAACATTTTTTTTTTATATTTGAATCCTTCAAAACACCTCATAGCTTCTGAGCTTACTCTGCAGATATCGTACTGTTAGTGGCCTACGTAACTTTGCTAGGAACATCAGTGCATTTATTTTCTTAATATACATCAAAAGTCAGAAGCTTGGATGGGAGTAGTTTACATCGCGATACACGTTGTGTCAGTAACATGGTGCTCATGAAATTAGTAACAACTAATAATAAATAAATTGATGTGTGAGTGGAGACTTTCCCGGCGTAGTGATGAAATATAATCTTCACGGGTGTTCAGCCGTATTGTGTCAAAGAAAGACACCATCAGGCTGAACACCCGTGAAGATTATATTTCAATAAATAAATTGTTTGCACCTTTCTGGTACACGCCGCATTTCAACCTACACACATTTCCATTAATATTGCTGCTACAAAAACAAACTATGTGGACAGATCTAAACACATGAAATGCATCGCGAACTACATTTCGGGAAACAACAACGTTTGCTTCATCAAGTTTAGTAGTTCACACAGCACAAATTATCAAAATTAATTTTATCGTACACTTTCAGTGTAAACTGAAACTGGACTAAAGTATGCACATTCACTGTATCGCAATGTAAACATGACCCGCTTCAATAATATTTTCAACACTTGTTTACAATAAGACTAGCCTTTTAGGTGCAAAGTAGTAACATATGCTGATTGTCTACACTACGACAACAATCATTTGAGAACGATATCATCCTATTGAGAGCAAGGAATAAATTTATAGCGATAGGCTCTAATCTTGCAGTTATCTATCAGACACTTCAAGAACAATAATTAGGATGTGATTTAGTTACGAAACATTATTCCAGGTTGTTTCCTATTTCTCTGTTTGAGCAACGGTATGCAACACAACTTGGCATTATAAAAAACTTTGAAATATCAGAAAATGAAATATTCACAGCAGCAAACACAGTGCAAACAGCCAAATGTTTTGGGGCTATTAGTATGGCCGCCGAACATGCGCAGTAGGAGACGAGTGTTTGTATTAGATTACACAGATTTAGCGTTATTTCGTCTCCACTATCTTCCTTCCTCCATGGAATCAGGTCGCAATATAACCTAAGAAATTTTTGAGAGAAGATAAGAAACAGGAAAAGTTAATAAAGCCTCAGAGAAAATTAATTCGAACCGTAAGAAATCACGAAATATATCAAACAAATAAATAATCCTTATTCGTTTTTGAAATTATGCTGTATTTTAATTTTTCATAAAAATACTTTCGTAACAATTAAAATGTCTGTCATTTTTTACGGGCTTTGTGGCAGTAATTTCAAGTAGCACAGAAACGGAGTGTTGGGATAAAAACATTGTAATGCCAGACAGAGATGCGAATTTCCTTTTCTCACCATGAGTCTGCTTTAATCATTGTGTGTTCTGTTTGCCTCCCCATTACCTGTTATGGAATAAGTAGAGAGAAAACGAAGTGCTGAGCAAGGTTTTACTATGTTAAAAGGTATACTTTTTTATCACAATTTACGAAATTGTTATCGATATGCTCTTTAAAAACTTTTGAGTAGCCACGTACGCTACCCGTGTAGCGGGCTTTACCCTAGTTTCTGTATAATCTGCTAAAAATTGAAAACAGCAATAATCTCACTGACCAATAATTTCATTCAAATATTATTTTACCAAACGTACGTTGCGGTGTAATTACTGCTTGGCCAAACTCAAAGAATAATTTCTCTTGGTACAACAACTTGTTACTATTTTTCTTATATGATAGCACTGATAACAATAAGGATTAAATCGCGAAATAAGCACGCTTACGTACTTTGTTTCTAGTAAGTGTTTTAGAAAGTGTGAAATGTTATCAATATTCTGTGCAGATATTAAAGATAAAGGGTATGTGAATGTATATAATATGTGTAAGAAATATATTAACTATATTCAAAATAGCTTAAAAATAAAATTTTTGATTTTACTAATCAGCTTTTACGGCGGACACATTTTTTTATGTATATAATCCACCTGCATATTAGCACAATTACGTTAAGAGCCAGATAAGTATATATTGCTATTTCACTAGCTGACTGTCTTTTACTATTGAAAATTTGTATTTACGTTTACTAAAGTTCACTTCGTAAATGAAATTAGGATATTTAGAGGCACCAAAAAACTGTGGGGTATAGTGGCCTTTATTTGAGAAAATTGTTCCGTATTACTCGGATGATAATTTGGTCACGACAAAACATTTATCCATATGAAATTACTGCATTCATAAACAGCAAGTACTATGCGTGTTCTGCTATATTTTTGGCATGAAATCGACCAGATATGAGAATTAAGATATTTGTTCTAGAATTTAGTCATTATAGTTGGATTGTTAACAGAATTCCAAAAAGTACATTACAATTCAACTTCAGAGAACTTCCCTCTTAGGTAGTATAACTGCGTAGTGTTCATTTGGGTTCTGGAAAATGCTTACAAAATTACGTGGTTTCAATTTTCATAACTGTCCTTAAGGAGATTGTTACTGATTTCACAGTTAAACTGCGTTTAGATGGGTCTCTACCATAGCCACATTTGCTGGGTACAGTGTTGCATTTATCGAAAATTGTCATGTTCAGTATAACGAAGTAAACTAGACCCTAAGTTATACAGGACAGTGCACCATACACTTTACTACACGCAATCTTTATCTATTATGTTGCTGACTTGAGTTTGTCCTAAAACAATATGCACAAGAGAGTTGCAGCTAGACAAATGGTCGCAAACATCTTGTGCCACTTTTTTTTTTTAACAAATAATAGTAGAGAACAACCTGTTGGTTTCTGACTGATTAATCTTCTCCATGGATTACTTTATTCGTGTACACAAAAATCGCATTTCTTTATGTTTGAGAAAAAATGCAATTCGCACTTACAAACAAATGGTAAACCGATATAAAAAAAATATAAAAATATAAATTCAAGACTTATCCACACTTCTCGTCTAGTGGTTAGCTATAAAAAGATTATATTATGTAATTATGACAATTGTTTAAAATTGTATAGAGAAAGTCAAGCTTGTAAGTGATTTTTGTTTTTAGCTAAGGTTTGGTTATACCACAACAGGTAATGCGAAGTTGTTAGTGATGTTATAACCTGTCCCACAATAATTTTTGCTTGAATATAGTAGAAATCCAAAATTTTTATCTACATCCGTACGTCAAAACACCGGAGGCTAATTTTTATTTATAGATGTGAACATGTTATTCCATAAGAGTGCTTAAGATCGAAAATTAATTTTACTAATAACTAGAAGAGTAAACATAAAATGTATAAACTGAAATACTGTAGCCTCAGTTAAAAGTTTTGTTTACGTTAAGTATTTAAAAAAAAAAAAAAAAAAAAAAAAAAAAAAAAAAAAAAAAAACAACAACAATCTGGGTAATTTGAACTGCTTGATTTAGACGTTAACACATGATCGAAAATATAGTATGAAAGAAATAAATGATTGATTATATCCGTTCAGCCACGGACTAATTGTAATAAGCACGGACAAGTAAAAGACTTCTGGATTCAGCACTTTTGCCATTGAATTAATACGTGTGGATGTATTGCGTTGTTTAAATAGGTAAGAGGTGAATCGTGTAGCAAGTTAGTTACTAGAATGCGAGTTTTATTACCTGAGATTTGGTTGAGCTTCTTTAGTATAAGACAATAGCAATTAATGGAATAGTAATTACCTACGCTCTTGGTGTGCTAATATTTTGTTAATGACCCATTGTCTGAGGTTGTATCTTTCAACAACGCCGCTATACGTCGCATAGTCTGGGTGATGATTTTTAATATCCGTTTACTGTAGGAATGAAAACGAAAGTTTTTGGGTAATATTTACGAAACAGAGAGAAAGTAGGTAGTTTTTGTGAGTCAAATAAGATACTATTTCACAATTCTTCTTTAACATTGAATCATTACAACCGAAAAGGATTGCAACTAAACAATCATTCACGTGTACTGCAATTAATGTTTTTTGCTGCATGAGGTTCATAAGAACAATATTCTGTTTTCGGCTAATTCTTAACATGATTAAAATTATTCATGGCTTTCTTTGGTGAATTCTGCACTGAAACACCCAATATTAATACACGCGAAGGAATTTTATGCAACTGTACGATGTATTAGTTTCTAATGAATGAAACGTGGGGAAAAACAAAGATATAATACCATTCTAACTGGAAATATAGCTTTTATTTTTTTAAACATCCATAAAGCATCATAAAAGTTCCCTGGCATTGGAATTACTGCTACACAAATTTCACCGAAGCTGAATTAAAATTCGTACCACCTGTTTCCTCTATACGCCATTTAACTCGTTTAGAAAGGGAACAAGGAGCAGTTATTTCGAATATATGTATTCAATAATTTTTCATGTTGTTTTAATTACTTTTTTCTGGGTTCTAAATGTTTTAAGAAAAAAACATATACTACTATACATTAAAATAAGTGAAAATACAGAAATACAAGGGAATTTATATTTTTAGTGTAGTGAACTGCTATACGTTAATTCATCTGCAAAGACACTAATGTTTACAATATGTCCGTTCTTATGGAGTGATAGAGACTTGTTTCTAAACACCGAATATTGTATAGGGTTGTTTTATCCCGAATATGTAACAAAGAAAACTATTTAACTCGAAATTGATTTAATTATGACGCCAATTCCTTTGTTTCATCGAAGATTCAAGTGAAATAAAACAACCTGTTGAACCCAGCTGTAAACTTTCACAGCTTAATAAGATGAATATCTAATACACTTCATACTAAACATCCAACTGGGGACACAAAATAATATCAATTGTTTTTATTTTTCACTCCATCATGAAAAAGTATTTAAAGTGTGGAATTATATAAATGATCACCCAGCAGTTATTCGCATGAGAATTAATTATTCTATTACTCTGACTGAATGCATTGCTGTGGAAGACATCTTTTCCTAGTTCTTTCTACCACCTACCGTCTGCTGTAGTATTTGGTACATACCATTAGGTATCAAACGAAATATATGCGTAATTGCGTGCCTTAATGCAAGTCAGTTTATTTAACGAGAGAGGAAGTCAATATGAGCCAATGTATTTGTCACTGATGAGGGACAAATTATAGGTGGCTTGCTGCATCTTCGGGGATATTAACCACCAGCTGTAAAGGAACAACCTTGTCTTTTCCGGTACTTTCTTTTTGCTATAAAACCGGCAGCTTCGTTTTGCTACGAATATTGCATTTCTCCGTTAAGGAGAATGAAATTGTCATCGATGTAATTATCGTTGACAATTTTATACTCCTCAATGGAGAAATAAAAATGCCGTATTCTCAAAATTAATATCAGAATGATTAGGTACGCTCCGATTGAATAGATAATTGTGCTGTGCACATATTACTAGTGAAATCAGACAGAAGCATTACACACCATCCTTTACTAGAATTATAAGTAGTCGATGTTTCGCTTTTAAGTCTGTCTTACTGCTAAGCTGATGTTTTCTTGGACAGTCTTTGAGAATTTCAAAAACTTACGGATGTTAAAATAAAAAAAATCGTACTTAATCAGTGATAGTCATAAAGTGATCATCAACAATTTTTTGTCGTTACTCTCTCTACTGGTATGATGCAATCCTCCATCTCTTTCTATCTTGATCTAACCTCTTCATTTTAATTAACCTCTTACAAACTACGTCTTCAACTCTCAGCTTGATACATTCTAATCTTTGTTTTCCTCTAAAAAATTTTCTTCACCTGTTTCCTCCACTAACAAACTAATCAGTCCCACATGTCTTAAAATGTGACCCACCATCCTGTTTCTTCTTTCTGTAAGAGTCTTCTACAAACTTGTTTCCTCGCGCATCATCACCAAAATAGTTCATTTCGAAGTTTATCTGTCCACATTTTTTCAGCACCCTTCACATTTACAATGCTTCAATTACACTTCTTTCTGGCTTTCCTAATGTCCATGCTTCACAACCGTAAATGCTGTGCCCCATACATATTGTTTTCAGAAGTTTTTTTTATATAAGTACCAGATCAATATTTGATACTAAAAGATTTCTTATTATCAATCGGCTGTTTTTAATAATGCTATTTTGCTTTAACTTTATTCCTGCTTCAGCCATCATTTTGCAATTTTGCTTCCTAAGCAACCGAATTTACTTCTCTCATTTTCAAATTTAATATG
Organism: Vandiemenella viatica; assembly: GCA_031002005.1. Classification (NCBI taxonomy): domain Eukaryota; kingdom Metazoa; phylum Arthropoda; class Insecta; order Orthoptera; family Morabidae; genus Vandiemenella; species Vandiemenella viatica. The sequence continues at coordinate 41,610 of JARYHS010008266.1, forward strand.
TTGTTATTGCTATAATTTCTGCTACCTTTCATGACTTTTCATTCGATTTGATTTATCTCTACTAAAAATTCTTTGTTCAGCATTTTGTTCATGCCTTTATATTATTTCTCAATACCTTCACTCTGTTATTCAAACAAGTAAATGTCATCAGTAAATAGGACCATACTAGCTTTATATACTTGAACTTGTGCTTCATTCAAATTTTTCTTTTACTTCCTTTTTGCATCTTCTACATAGAAGTTGAATATCAGTGCAGACCTTTTTAAAGCAATGCATGTTTTTCGTGATTCTCTACTTTTGCTATAACCACCTGATTCCTTTACAGATTATGAATAATTCTTCTATATTTTATACATGAATTCTTCAAAACTTCTGAACGTCTTATCCCATTTAACAATATGAAAAAGTTTTTTGTGACCTTTATTATATTTTATTTATTTACCGAGCGTGGCGGTGTAACGGATAGCGTTCTCGCCTCGCATTCGGGAGGACGGCGGTTCGATCCCCGTCCGGGCATCCAGATTTGGGTTTTCCATGGTTTCCCAAATCACTCCAGGCAAATGCCGGGATGCTTCCTTCAAAAGGCCATGGCCGAATTCCTTCCCATTCCTTGCCCCCATCCTTGCCCCCCATCCTTTCCCGTCTCTAAAGACCTCGATGTTGAGAGACGTAAATACAAAAAAAAAAAAAAAAAAAAAAAAAAAAAAATTTATTTTATTTATTTTTTTACTGATCCATTCTTCTGATATTAAACTTAAAGCTAGAATTGCTTGTACCATCAACTTATGGATTTTTAAACATTTTGTTTGAATGGAATTAAATTGTGAATACTCTACAGTTATTTGTTTTTATTTCTAGTGCAAATTGCAGCCTCATGTATTCGCTGTTTTTTTTATTTTTATTTATCCATAAATATATCACGTCAAGTCGGAAATTTAGTTTCAGCCGTCGATTTATATCAATAGTCAAATTGTCTGGAACTCTAAAGAAACAATAACCACAATACTTCACTTGCAGTGTTGTGATTAATAAGAACTTTTGCTTTATGATTGTATCTTCATTAAGTAACTATGTTTTTTTTTTGTAAATTTAAACGGAATGTAGCATTCAGGAACATAAGAGCAGTAGTCTCAAAAGGTTGGATTTTATGTTGATTTGGTCCGTGACATTACACCACAACTCACATTACGAAGCCTCTACATAAATTTTTCAAATATCTTACGCTTCATACCTTAGTTGTATAAAAGAAAATATGCTGATATAAAAATTGTTTAACACTATAAGACACTAAAAATTGAGTATGCGGAAGGAATTGAGTGAAACATAGAAGTGGCAGGAAAAGATGAAAAACAACTTTGATATCCAGTACAGGAAAAGAAAAACGTTTCCTTACGTCATGTTTAAAAGCTATGCTTTTATGTTTCGTTCCTTATTTCTAGAAGAAGTTATTACAAAATGAATCCGCTAAAATTAAAAAAAAAAAACAGCAATTGTGTTTATTCTTGGAAGAATGATTGCACTATAAATAATTCTTTCGGCCTGTGACGGTTTTCTTAGTGGAAAAAGGGATAAGACCAAATGAAAATTGACTTAGCTTTTCAGATAAAAAAAGGTAAACGAGATTAATTAGTATGTGAAATATATTTTGGTTCAATGCTACAAAACCTTTATTGTCAAGCAATAATTATATAAGGGTGACAAGTTCGAACAGTGTTTAGAAATTTTGTTTAATATTTAGGCAATACAAGCAGTTTGGTGACTAATGTTTGCAGACAGCATAATGGAACATAATCTCATACGAAGAATTCTTTCCTGAAGTAAAACTAGTGTTATGTGAAATACTATCACGTCCAAAGCGTTGTTTTGTAGCAGTGTAGACGGTTCACACTTCAAATGATATCGGATATGACATCCTAATTTTTTAAATTTGATTGAGGCCAAGGTAGAAGACAGAATTTGGCCGTATCCTGTTGAAGGAACCATACCGACGTTCGCCTGGAATGATTTCAGGAATCCATGGGAAACCGATATCAGGACGGCAGGACGGGGATTCGAACCCACGTCCTACCAAACGTTAGGCCCGTAGGTCACCGTTCATCCACTGGGATTGATTTCGTTATGTAAAAGCCTATAATAACCACTAATTACGTTACATAACATTTTTCAGATATTTCGCTCAGTTTTAAAGAGCAGAAATTACCAACATCAGTTGTAGCAACGGCAAATATCGAAACAGAAGCTGCAGTTAATGTGTGTTTTTACTTATTACCATAGGTAAGATTTGAAGTTAAAAGACAGACATTATTTTCATGCATATTTCTCAGAGGATAAGGCGTTTTGCCCCTAAGTTCAGTGTTACGGGTTCAAATCCCTATGGGGCCCACTGATCATATCAGTTACGCCAGGACGCTACGTGATTCAGATACTATGTTAAACTGTGGGTCCTGCCACGACGGAGGCGGAATGCGCTGCAAATCTAAATCTGTCAACATGACGTAAATTACATTTTAGTAATTTTAACTTTGATGAAACCAAGTCTGGCTGTAAATATTGATCACCTAATTACATTCACATTAACACAAGCAGAACAAGCATATGTGACTAATATCAGTCTGGCTGATTTAAATGTGTTGAAAACCATGCGAACAAGACATACGCTGTCAATAATATATTGTATTTTTAAAAGTTTAAAAAAATAAAAAGGAAACATTATGCCTTATGTTTTTTATGCAAAATTTAGTAATTTAAATCTTACACCATTACTGATAGTGAGAAATATTATCTCGGGAGACGATGTAATCAAAATACTAGTCTACGGAGCTTATTACACATTTTCTCTTTACAAAATCGCATTACGAAGAAGAAAGCAGTAAATTACTTTTTCAATACCAAACAGTGTGCACGTTTCTCAAAACAGAGTTTGCTACCTAACAAAGAGGACCTCAACGAAGTTTAAAACTAAATGATTGTTTGATGTTACTCATATTGTTGATCTGTAATTATTTTTTATTTTAAAAGACACGTCGCCTGCATGCCATTTTAATGTAATGACATTGTTAGATGTGTTCATTCATTAAAACCGAAAATAAACTTTGCTGTTAGATCAGAATACAGATAGAATAGTTGAGTACCGTTTACTTAAAATTGATTAAATTATTTTAAAAATTAAACATCTGAATATATATTTGCTTCCTGATCAGCTGGGATCAGAACGGTTTGTTTATTAAGTTATAAAGATTTATAACGAAAATACAGTTTAGTAAAATTATTTATGGAATGTGGTGTAATTTACAAATACCAACATATTGCTGTAGTATTTCTTAGTCATATGAGTATTTCAACCGATCCTTCTTTTTTCCGTATAAGTCATTTTTTCTCGCTACTTTTCGGAACTTGATGTGCTTATCATTTGTAACTGCATGACAGAACAGAATGACACTGACATTTTTTGAATAATCACAAGAGAAAATTTTATTATGTTGTTGAGAATATTTGGCCGAGGAGGAGTGCGACGGCATAGACTTGGTAACCTGCAGGTGCTCGATATAATCGGCTTCGGTACTGTAACAGCTGTGGATTAAACGCGATTTGCCGTCACGTGCCAACATACAGACTCTACGAAAAAAAGAAATGGCCGTGAAAGTATCCACTCTGTTCACCACCAGCTGATTATGAACAATACTTAGCAGTATATTTGGCAGTATTATAAGAAACATCGTGTCAGTGATAAGTTTACTAATATGAATTGCTGGGTTCTACAGTAAACCCCCGGTGAAATAAGCCATATTACTTTATTCTGTTCGTTTTCGTCAGCACTTTTTTCAGTGTTTTATGGTATAATGACGCCCATATTAAACTTAATCATTTTTTGTGTACCCATGTATTGGGTACACGCATGTCTCTACTATTCTGTTATGAATGTTTCTGTTGTCTGTAAGCATGCAATTTTATCCATGTTTCCCTTACTGTGTTGGATGATAATTTACAACAAACATTTTGAAAAACAAAAGGTCGGAGGATTTGGTAAATTTTGGAAATAAGTCTGATATATGAAATATAATAGTAGAGAGTAAAATATACTCAAATCACATATAACGGACATTTCAGTTTGAAAATTAGCCATTTTTTGTTTTCATTTTCTCTAAGAGCATTCTATGATTGTTAATGCACAAAATCTTAATTACAATACAGATTTCTTGATACCATACTTCGGGTCGTACTATGTGTTCGAAGCATTTCTAGCAATCCAATAAACTTAATCACCGTTAAAATTTATTTATTAAAAAATCCGTCTACAAAAAATTGTTGTGGTGAATATTCTTTTATTGCAGAGATGCGTTTAGCCCAAATATTGCTGTGCATAATCAGTGGCAGTAAATGTATGTTATACGTTCATACGGTGGTCTGGAGCCGCAGTTTATGCACTTTTGCAGACATGTTTCCACATGTAACACTTTCAGAACTTTTACAGACTTATTTTTTTTTTAATGTTGCTGTTTCAGAATTACACCTAGTGTATTTTACAAGCCTTTACCTGTTGCTACACATTTACGCTAAACATAGTACTATATGTGTAACAGACCAGTAAAAGTACTGTTTCAGACCGCTATGTGAAGATTATCATTATACGTGTCAGAATTCAGTTCATAGTAGTATAATTGTAAAGATACACTTGAAAAACATACTTTAACAAATATTGATGATTCTCCACATCATTAGAGCTAAACGCATCTGGGGAATTAAAAAAAAAATCCTATGAACAGATTTGTTCTAATCACAGTTTATGAAGTTAACAGTATAATTTCCGGGGATTTTTAGGATAGAAAGCAATGCCTATACACATAAATGTTAGGATAATATTTGATACTGTTAATCAGATGCTGACAGGGCTTGTCGTTTCTATTACTAAAATACTTGGGTCGGAAGCAAAGAGAGTAGTGGATCGCTCAGTTTTTGTTGTATTAATCGAGAAAATTCTAACATGAATCAACAATGTGTTTGCAGAATAAAGCTTGACTATACAAGGCAGACCTTGAGGTACTAACATCCCAACCTGCAGGTTATTGTTGGCCGAACTATAAAAGTCGGCATAAATTTTGTGTTTCGCGAGTAATTATGGCGCACCCCGGAGTGGGCATTTCTTTTCGAAACAAAACTTCTTTGAAGTATAATCAACACAAAAGCGTATTTAGGTGATTTATTAATCATATAGCGTAAATCTTTCGTTGGAAGTTTTCCACATAGTGTGGCTACTAAAATGAAATTGAACGTTTCCATCTCTGAGTTAGGTTTGAGATGGAGTTTGGTTTTCACTCATGCTATTTGAAGGAGATAATGGGCTTTTGGCCGGAAATCGTAAGTCCTTCTGTTTTTATTTGCATCGTTACTTCCAGCTCTGACGTTTATACCGCAAAATTAAAATTCAGTCTTACCTAAAAATATAAAAAGCTAATTGTAGTTCTCTTGAAATTTGTTTTTATTATCAAGATATTTCTTAGAAAACGGAATACTTGTTCCGTGGGAGGAATGGCGGAGTTTATGGCTGCGTAGTGTGGTCATGAAAGATGGGTCTCATGAAAACGTTCGACATTAACATTAAATGTTGGAGAGACAATTACTACCCCCTGGCTTATGCACATAATTCATCCCAGAACAATCGGAGTAACTCAACGTCTACGAAGGCTGACTATTCCAGAAATACCTCGCAAACGCTATGCATATGCGCAACATTTCTGCTTTAATACATGCTAAATCTCTTCGTAACGTTTATGCCTCATCTTTAAAGCTTCCATAAGGCAACTCAGGGTACAGTCAGCTCCGGGTGAAAGTTTTCGCTGAGCACTTTCGGAAAGCCAATCTTTTAGAATATGAGTTATGTAGCAGTATGTATGATACTTTGTCAGTTGAACATTTCAATATTAGTGAGTACCACTTACGAGAAACTATTAATAATTATTACTCTCAACACAATGCGCAGCAGAACCATGTTCCAAAGTTAGCAGTATTACCGTTCTTGTAAATGAGTGATATATATAATAACTGACAATTCTTTCGGTGATATTAATGTGACGAAAAAGTTACTAAATAGCTATTCGTCAACTTTTTTTCTCTTGCAAATCCCTTTTTTGCGTAAACGGCCGAAAGACTGCACTGTTTTATGACAGGTATTAACAATGCAAAATCTCGCTGGTTTGCGTGATCCATTTTGAACTGCTTACCTGTGTACTCGCAACTTTTCTGTTACTGTAGAATGTTGCATGTGCATGGATGCATAGGGTCGTAAAAACGCCTCTCCTTTGTGCTCCTTTTTTCGCTTTCCTCCCCCTTCTAAAAGCGAAGTTTTTGATTGATTTACAAGACTTTTATAGAGGAATTTACTACACGTGTGCCGGTTAGTGGCTGTTTTGTTATTTTCTTGTGCTCCGGCCCACACAAACCCGTCTGCTGCACTCTGCAACATTTGCAACCGCTATAAACAATTGTGTAAGTGCCGTTAACGCAGTACTTGCTCCAGCTTTTGCGGCACGTAGTAACTTTCGCGTCCTACTAAACATTAGGGCGCTACTTGGATTATACATTTGAAATAACGCCCGAAATAGGTACAATTAGTCAACTATGTTTATCTCTATAATATTAATTTCACTACAAAGCTCGGATGAGTCAGAAAAAAATTTGAAATGTGCTGCAGCTACTATTAAAAATATTATCCGGGAAATTATTTGAATTATTAATCAACGTTCATGTAAAAAAATATAAGCGATCTCCATTTGCGTTAAAAATATAGTTGTTAACACATTCTAAGATTTCTTACAATTACATAAATGCATATTTCTCTTATTATGATGCTAGAACTGAAATCCCACCCAAGCTTTCTCGAACAACCAACCTGTTGCAATTTAGCTCTTAACATTCACGTAAAATACTTGTAACGCATCTTTTGTGGTTGCTTCTTCTTTTACGGACTGCGTTTGAAACCATTATTTCTCATAAAAGTAAATAAGGACAGTATTTTCATATTCCATTCTTTCCTTTAAAATAAAAAAAATAACGTTACTGTCAGATTAAAAAGATATGTACGAATTAATTTCATTAGTGGATTGTAATAATATTTTTTTAAAAACAACTCTGCCGTAGAAGATTTCTTCAAGAAATGGCTTTATATCAGAGGTGATCAAAAAACATAAAAGTGAAATATACTGGTAATTTATATGGTTTTTGCAGAATTAACAGTCTTAATGGTAAAGATGTATGAGAATATACTTTATTTCCAACTTGTGCCATTATGCAATCTTCAAATTAGTTGTCCACCGCTCTGTTTAGATCTTCTGAAAATCTTGAACATAATGCTTGTCATTTTTTCTGTACTTTATTGAATTAATTCAATCTATTTCCTTAAATCTATAAACTACCTAAAGTCTGTCTCTGATATCTTTTAGTATTCCTCTTATTGGCACAAGTACAATAAAAAACCGATCAAATGGGATAGACTGCAGCAGAATTAAATAGTTCTTCTAAAATTGCCTTAATTCTGTGTGGGAATGTCTTTAGTAATTTGAAAACAATTATTTTTGTGAATATCTTTAAGAGCTTGGGGATGTTTTTGATATTACGGGTGATTTTATTTAGTTTCAATTCTGGCTGAACAAAAAAACAAAGAATGCAATGTTATTGTAGGCTATTTCTCAGCAGCTGCTTAGTAAATTAAATTTTAATAAAGAACGCGGATGCAAATGTTTTTCAATGTCTTAATGCCACACGCGTTTTGCCTCTCGTCGAGGCATCATCAGCGACGAATCTGTGTTGAAACTTACACTTTGTTTTCGAAACTTATTACGTATTGTTTGACATAAATAATAATTTTAAATATTTACTGATTCTTTACTTCTTACTATTTACAGTCAGTTTTTTTTATTTACTCTGTACAGTAAGTTACAATAAATTTCGTAAACTAGGTGTAAATTTCAACACAGATTCATCGCTGAGGATGACGAGATGAGATGCGAAACGCGTGCGGCATTAAAGCATACAAAAACGGTTACATTGGCGTTCTTTATTAACATTTAAAAAAATAATAAACTGATTTATCATTTAAAAACCGGTTACTGTTGGTGGTCTCTGTAAATTCACAAAAAACATTCTGCAAATAAATTGTTTCCAGGAAATACTTAAGCTATCAAATTTGTACTCTGTGTATCTTCATTCATTAGTTACCTAACAAAAAATTTGCTGTGATATAGCCGTATTGTTGGTAAACTCATTTGCTACAGTAATATCTTGTTTTAAGCTTTACGGCTTGTCGACTCATTATAGCAAATTAGTGTCTTAATTAAAATTTAATTCAGCTGAGGACCATTTCAGAAACATTTTATTTATAGCGCAAACAACTGCTTCTTTGGCTTAATGATGGGTTAAGACTTAAACGTGAAATTAGAGATATATATATTTGATACTATATTTACATTGGTAGTTAACAATGCTCAGTATAGGCGATATATGGATTGCTATAAAATAGCTAAAGCAAGACAGAAGCATCGAATGAATAAGGAATATAAATTGAAAAGGAATACTAACTGTTCGAAGCGTCATGTTATCTAGAATCACATTAAAGAAACATTTACCTTGGACAAAAATATGAATACAGTACCAACTAACAATGGCAATTCATACTGAAATTCTTCAAATTGTTTATTACGACTATCATGTATCAAATTCTAGTATAGATTTTATGCTCAAGGGTAGAAGCTGGCATTTACTTCCTGAAGGAGAAACATTTTTTCTCTCTTCCAGTTGTATGTACTAATGTTTTACAGCAGTTATGTTAATTACTGTATGTATTTTTGTTTATGGATAATACGTTTTAATAATAACTGTATTACAGATCAATAACATTATTTATCTACAGTTCCGCAGTGGTTTTTTTTTTTTTTTTTTACCAAAATTCACTCTACCAACTCTGATTCCACACGGTTTTAGATGAAAATTCTTAATCAAGTTAAACCTCATTACCATCCTGAATCTCAGTTAGGTAAATGTTATTAAATTTCGTTATTAGAACCCGTCTTTTAGCTAAACGTTAATTTGATTAAGTCATAGCATTCAAATCGTTACGAACTTGCATTCCATAAATTCCTTGATATTAAGTGATACGAAAGATTAACGTCATCGTTTTGAAAATATCTAAAATGAACAATATTTTTTTTTATTTATCTCACGTGTCCAGGACATAACATTACAAACTGAAACAAATTAAAAGAAATAAAATAATTAATTTATGTCAAGCTTATAGACTGCAGCACACATGTTAAATTTAACGCGTAGGCCAGAATTCTGCAATCCTGATGGCTTTCTGATTTGCCCTAAAAAGGTCGTCGATGGGGCAAGTTTCAGGTAAGTTCGACATTGCTAATACTTCTTAAAGAATTTGTAAATATATTTTTTACAGAAATTCACAATTTTATTTAAATATTTTTTCGTAAAATGCTTAATTGTAAAAGTAATTTATTTTGTGCTAATAATAGATGTACGGGCAATGTATAAGCAATGAAACTGAAACTAGTTTTCATTTGCTGCATTTTGAATTTCCGGTTCAAAGCTCCAGATATCAGTGAAACTTTCGATTCTGTACATCAATATCATTTTCTATGTGATCTATGAGCTAACATGCTGGAAAAATAAAATATCTTTGCTGGGTCCTAGCTTATTAGACCATGCGATTAATGTTAGAACATTTTGAGGAAAATATATTCTCTTCTCATGAATATAAATAACTAACAGCAGTTAGCTTCTAAACTTCGATGAAACTTAAAAAGAAATTGAATATTATATACTTACACAAAATTTGTAATTTTTTGTTTAGTGTACTATAAACTAGTACATAGACTACAAACTTTTTTACAGAATAAAAAGCAAAGTTATGTCTCCTAGTCACTTCTAATAATATGTGGTTATGAAAAGTTAATGGCAGCGTACGGATAATGCCTTGGCCTTGTGTTCCAGGGTTGTCGGTTCGATTCCGGTCCCGGTTATGTCCTGTGTTGAGCACGCAAAATTGAGGATCAATCAAATATATTTCCTTTTGTGATTTACACTATTATTACTATTACAATTACTCCGCGATTCACTAAAAGTGTTTGGCGGAGGGTGCATTGCACCTATCAGGAAAGGTAATGGTTTGGAAGGGATATACGGGATATGGCAGGTGGCGCCCATGGGCTATTGTGAGGAACCATCCCAGCATTCGCCTGGAGCGATCTAGGGAAACCATGGAAAACCTAGATCAGGACATGATGATAAAGTAAAGAAGTTGAGCCGGTTGTGGCTTATCAGCCTAGTTTCATAAAGAAATAAAATATCAAAAAATTTATCAAATGTCAGGAGCAACTAATGTCACAAATCTACTGATACAAAGTGAAAGGTGATACCTCGCTGTCGGTAATTCAGTTGTAAGATAAGCACATCTTCCGACCAGGTGAAACGGTTGCATCTAAGTTATCGATAAATCGGTGTTAACCATGCGGAAAGCTGAGGGTGCATCGCTGTGTTTTGCTGACAATGGCCCTCTGGTAGGCGTGGCCACAATTACTGCGAGACATTCACTCCTGATTGGTTTTAATCAGTGAGCCTTAGGTGGGCCTCTGAGAGATTCAAAGGAAAGCTGATATTCATCTCACGAAGCCGATGACAAGCCGTAGTGGAACTCAATTAATATTCAACATTCGTACAAAGGAGTGCAGCTAATTCCAGGCGGCCTCTCTGTGAGATAACCAACTCCAGTACATTACAGCATGATGGTACAATCCTCAGCCACAATACAGTCGATTGCTTTTAGTTGCGGCCTCTTAGAAATTTTTGCAGGCGCTGTTGTCTTACGGTAGATTGCTCTCTCAGAAAATCACAACTCACTAGCTTCTTAGAATGCTTTAAACTACACAGCCTTCGTTTTGAACTAAAGTTTTGTTGTATTCATTTCAGAAACGTTTAGTCCTAAAATCACTGCCATATTCTATACCTACGTTAATACTACACTGTCTTTCTTAGAGCTCCATCCCTCGTCGACAAATGGGTAATTAGGATCCCAATCAGGTAGAAATGGGAGATAGTGATGTCAAGAAAAAAATCTCCTCGTAGGCCTGGGGAAATTCGGGCAATCGCAGAGAAATTAAATTTTTGGTAAACTGACAGAGGATTGATCCTTGGTTGCCTCAGATGACTGACATGAATGCTACAAGTCTCCAGTCGATCTCTGATTATGTATAATCCTTTTACGAATTAACTAGATGGGCAGTGTGAAAACTTCTCGAATAATATACGATGAATAGCGAGGTTGGTGGTTTGTAGTGCGATGAAAGAAGAATCAGCTGATTAGTAGCAATTGTGAAGCTTCCAATTGAAACAGGTACATAGCAAAGCACTTACAATGACATACCAAACATTTACAAATGATGAAATGTTTCTTTATCAGAAACCAAAATACCCGAAAAGCTCCTCACTCTAGGAAAACACAAACAGTGTATCAATTTTATATGTTTTTTTTTTTAAATCCTACTAAATGAATGTTTTAAAATACCTTAAATGATTAATAGTACGTTTTTATTAATCAAAAACGTAAAAATAACAAATTCATAATCTGATCTTCAGCTATGCAATTTTTTAACTGTTTCTTTATTTATTAAACAACAGTGTTAAAGTAAAATAAAATAATTAGACAATATAGCGACTAAATTAATTGAAGTAAAGTGAGGAATGCCGAAATAATTCATATTGTCAAAACCACAAAAATAATCCTTGATCGTACATGTGAATTACCGTAGTAGGTACTGAATCATCGTCAGTTTTTCATTTTGAACGTCAGTTATCCTATCAACGCATATTATAAAATCAATTGCAGCAATTTCCCATAACTTCAAGGTACGCATACCTGCATAAACAGCTTCTCTCCTATTCTATTTTACTTATTACAGTGTAAGTTGGGCTGTTCTATTTTATGGTACTAAATGATTCCTCAAGACGTGTTGACGGTTTTCAACCGTATTTCAGGCTTGCCTACAATTGATTTACATCGTGAAATATTCATAGGTACTGTTTTACGAATGTTCACCTACTTCCCTTTGTATTTGTCCCGCCGTATTGTTATATGTAATCGGGAATGACACGGGAATACGTTGCAAGCTCAGAAGCGTTCCTTTCTCATTTCAAGCTCTCAAGTGCTTAGTTCCCAGTAGCAAACAATGAGGCAATGCGTAGTAAACAATACGCTCTCATGGCCTAGGCATTCGTCATTACGAGGGATTCAATTTATGCATGTGCCAACAGGAGGGGGCTTAGTCTGCTTCACTTGCAAGCAAATATTTCTCTCTACTTGTTAGTGGAAAATATGTAACATTTGTGCGTGGAGTAAAGTCTCACCTACATGAGATCCATTCACATGGGCATCTAAACTTGGCGCTTAATAGCTGACAACGGGCTGTAAGACAGGCTTAATATCCGTGGGAAGGCCGATGTTCCAGTTAAGTGTCTTAATTCTAGTATCGCACATGCCGCTTGCCCATGATCGTAGCAACGCCAAATGGCCTAACGCTTCATCAGGAATCTTACGATGCTCTGTGCACAGAGATCTACGGTTATAAACGCTGGATATTCATCGCATGATGCTGATCAGATTAAGCTCGCAAAGTGACTAGCATGTAATTATTTCGGGCTACTGAATTTGGGTGTGATTTGTTGTGTCATTTTTGTACTGACAAATCAGCACTGTCCGGTTTGCATAATCTGTGGGAATACTCTGAATTTTACACTAATACTTGTTGCGTACCACCTAACGCATTTCATCCTTTTACTAATTCTTCACACGCATCTGTATTACAAATCTGGGTTCAAGTGTATTGCATAGGTGACGTGACATAACTTCTCAAAGGCTTGCTCTCTTATTCGGATCAGAATATTTCGTGAGAAGTTTCATCAGCCAAGTTGTGATTTCCCTAGAGGTGATCTGCACTAGTTTTATTTGATACTAATTAAAAATAAGGCTGTTAGAATTAATTCTTTACCAAATGCGACATACTTTAAGAAATTATTGATTAGGGCTTCATTGGTACATATTCCCATCGAATCATGTACGTTCTGAGCTCTCAGAATATTGAACTCCGTAAGCGCATAGTAATTAGAAAGGTACCTGCAGAGGTGAGGTCGGTTTAATTTACAATTAAGATTTTTCTGGTAGATAAATGCGACGCCAGTTCAGAGGGAAATTTTACTTGAATAAAGTGACCATTCGTTGCAGTCTTAGGCATAAGAATAATTACAATTTATTATTCTTTTTCTATGCAGTGATATGATATGGAATCTGAAGAAGTTGATTTCTGAAGTACTTTTTTTTTAAATAAAAAAAGTCGTATAGACAACTTATTGCATCACAAATCACCATCTGAGATGGTTCTTTCAAACAGGTCATGAGCGTATTTTATACCGTTCGTTGCTCCCAGTCCTTTCTCGCCTCTAATGATTTCGACGTCGACGAGGCGTAAAGCCATAAGCAAAAAAAAAAAAAAATTCTTTTAACCAAAAATATCTAAGCACGAAAACGACTAACTTCCTGAAGCTTTCATTGGAGTGAACATAAACAAACTGGTAAAACGATATTTGGTGTGATCATAGTTTAAGAGTTCGCTTTGATTGGAAGCCGACATGCAAGATCCATTTACTCCTATACTACACGGCTGTATAGGCATTCATTAGACTCAGAAAACTCTGCCTGATGTCTGAAACCGGAAATGAGTTACTAGGGGGCAACGCTTAGATTAATTCACTTAGCATTCCTCAGGCTCCCGTGTAAGGGAGTACTGACAAGTCCCATATCAAGAGACTGCTGTTAGTATGGTATGGTTATTACGATCGCTACTAGAAGAATAGTATCTACAGACCAAAAGCAAGTTTTTAGATTCGAGCTACCTCATTAAGCACTCATCATCATTGGTCAGAGAGGTGTAGAATGTCTCAAACCTCGCAAAACCCTTTGATCTGCGCAACAAGAAGGTACAAATTTAATAATTCTCCACAGAAAAACTTAGTAATAGACAATTAAATAGTAAATGGAGGCTCTATAGAGATCTATCACCTAAGTAGAGATCAAAGATTCTCTAACCTGCCTCGCTATCCGAGATGTGATATTGATGTGCGACTTCGATTGTTAACGGATACAGTTATTATACCCTGTTCACTCCGAAATGGCGGCTCAAGGTCATGTTTGCCTGGACCCGCTACCATACCACTTCCTCCGTTCCCACCTCTCCTAGCTGACCGCTGTGCCCAGGCAGTAAAGTGGTAACTTTTCACCGAGCGTGGTGGTGTAACGGATAGCGTTCTGGCCTCGCATTCGGGAGGACGGTGGTTCGAATCCCCGTCCGGGCATCCAGATTTGGGTTTTCCATGGTTTCCCCAAATCACTCCAGGTGAATGCCGGGATGCTTCCTTTAAAAGGCCATGGCCGAATTCCTTCCCATTCCTTGCCCCCATCCTTTCCCGTCTCTAAAGACCACGTTGTTAAAAAGGGACGTTAAATTGTTACAAAAAAAAAAAAAAAAAAAAAAAAAAAAGGTAACTTTTCCCTTTTTATGTGGTGGCAAGAGTAGCGGAGTGGGGATAGAGAGGACTAACCTTGCACCGCCTCTGTTTAGTGAACAGGCTATACGCACTTCCCACTGACGATTATACGAGGTTTTTGGTTATGTGGCTGGCCTTAAGTTGAGAGGGTCCTTGGTTCAATTCCGTTCTGCGGTGCGACTTGTTTTTACCAACTGCAGAGTTTATATTATGATTCATGGAACGTGATTGTGTGTACAGAATACCCTTTTTGGGCAAAGTTAAAATTACATGTAACTCACCGAGCGTGGTAGGTGAGCGGTTAACGCTCTGGCCTCGCATTCGGGAGGACGCAGGTTCGTATCCATGTCCGGCCATCCAGATTTGGATTTTTCATGGTTTCCGCAAATCGCTCCAGGCGAATGACAGGATGGTTCTTTCAAAAGGCCATGGACTAATTCCTTCCTGTTCCTTGTTCCCCGTCCTTTCCCGCATCTAACCGCCTCGATGTCGACTAGGCGTAATGCCATGAGCAAAAAGAAAAAAGAATTTCACCCAGTTGGAAAGTTGCGGGACTGAATCACAACAGTGGAAAAGATGCGTGCAGCTATCTGAAAATATTTGCAGGAATGCCTTCCCTAAGAAACTAACAAATTTTTCCGGCTTAGCTAATTTCCTTAGGCAAAAGTTTTATTTCCATGGGTCTGTCTATCCCGCTTAGCTTTAACTCTTCTGTCAAATATCTCATCGAATTTTGATTTAATAATGTCTAAGGAGTGACAGCGATATCTCCGACTGTTGAATATTCTACATATTTGTGAATGAGACCGAAACTGTTGAATGCTCATGCTGTCCAAGAATAGATCCCGTTTCTGGCTTTACGCCTCTCCAACATCATTAGAGGCAGAAAAGGACTGGGGGCCAGGCACGGGAGGAAATTCGGGTTTGGCCTTTTGAAGGAACCATTCCGGCATTCGGCTGGAATTATTTGAAGAAACCATGGTAAACCCAAACCTGGATCGCCAGACAGCCAAGAACATACAGGAAGCCGGATCAATACAACACGTCGTAACAAGCAACTTTGTACTAAAGTGATATATTCTACGATATTACCACCAATATCATAGTAAACCACAATATGGAAAACACAATACTTCATCCAGACCATCTATGCCCTAGGTTAGACTCGAATAGGTAAGCCTGTTAAGCTGTTGTGACCGACTCGGAACGTCTTATTGTTTTACTTATAGTATGAAATTGGTGCCAGTTTTTATGAACATCTTACATACATGGCAATATATCATGTAGCATGTAGCGATCTTAAGATTCTTCATTGCCAGTTTTGGATAAATTAACGCGTTGCTTTAACTTCTTGAGAAACGGGTTCAGGAAAAAATAAAAAAAGTTTTGGATCAATGAAAGTGGCACCACTGCGAAAGTGTTTCCTCCTTTATGACTGCCTTTTAAGTCTAACCAGGCTTAGGGCCGAATCGCGTTTTGGGTTTGGCCATGGGTATTGAATAGTTTACAGGTATCTATCATTCAAAGTACAGTTGTAATAATTAGACACAACTCTTAAGGTTTGACTTAAACCAAAAATATATTGCACACAGTTTGAAAGTAACAAGAAATTAGCTTTTAGGAATAAAAAATTTGTTTTTACAGACAAACTTGACCTGTAATTTGATTCTAAGGATTCCCTCTACAAAATTTAAGGAATTTTGTCTAATCTGAAGCGAGTTACCAGTATTAATCAGGGAAATGGACAATATCAGTGTACAGTAGACAGCTTTGAAAGAAAAATATCATATGTAGTGACGTAATATATTCACCTTTATGACTAAATTTTTCACTCCTTTTCCATGTGGTCGTCTTTAATAGCTATTACACTCCGATTTCGAAAACAGTTTTTGGCCTCTCTTTTGTTCACTTCTGTTATTTTGGAATATCTTTCTTTTGATCTGAGCTGCTTGTGTGTAGCTTAATATTTAGTCGGCTCATCTAACAAACCAAGCTGACACCAGACCAAAAAACTTAACTCTCTTGTAATATGTTACTTACGTACTATAGTTTATTAACTTCTTTCCTTAATGTTTGTGCCATGTTGTTATACATTCCATGGTTTTTTTGCTGCATGAGAAGTAGTGACGTGTCTTTTGGTTACAGGTATTAAGTATTTAAAAAAATATTTTAGCATTTTTTTTACTGGAGATTAAATATAAAAATAGGATCTGATGCTATAGGAAGAGTGAGTTCTGCGACTTAGGAAGTAAAATTGCAACTGATGGCAGAAGCAGGAATGATGCTGAAAGAAGAATAACACTAGCAAAAAGAACCTTATGAAAAAGAGAAATCATTTAATCTAAAATATTGATCTAGGACTCAGTAAGAAGTTTTTAAAACCTTATGTTAGGAGCACAGCACCCTATGGCATCGAAGCATGGGCTTTGAGAATACCAGAAGGATGGAAAATTTGAGCTTTATAAATGTGGTGTTATAGAAGGATTCTATAAATCAAGTGGACAGATCAAGTACGAAATGAATGTGTTTAAGAAATGATGAATGAGGCAGGAAGTTTGTGGGTAAGTCTTACAGAAAGAAGAGAGAGGATGGTAGGTCACTTTTTAACACATGAGGGATTGCTTAATTTGTTAGGAGAGGGAATAGTCCCAAGATCAGAAAATATGCTACAGATAAATGAAGTCGTTGGCTGTAAAGCGTATGATGAGATGAAGATATTAGCGCAAGATACGAATTTACATGTTTGAATACGGATATTGATTTGTGGAAATGATGCTTAATATTAAGAAAACTGGACCCTTATTTTCTAGGTGCTGGTAAATTACATCGTCAGTAAGGTTGAAAGTAATGTGTTTCAAGATTTGCAACACATTACAACACGTTACAAAAGAATGGTTTAATAATTGCAAAGTGCAGTGACGTATCGTCATTATATTTATCACAGAGATAGCAAAAACTAGTTATAAGAATTATTAAAGTAATCAATCACATACGATAAAGTCTGTTTATATTCTTTTATTTTTATTTCTGTTTTCATGTTTTAATGCTTGTGAACTGAAATGTTGTTACAATACGTTAATCATTGTTGAGGACTGACTGGTTATATTAACAGGGGGTTGTGTTAAGGAACCTTTTCACTATTCGAGTAGAAATAAATATATATATATATATTTCTATATATATATAGAAAATAAATTGAGTTGGATTTTTCCTCCAAAATACCAGGCAGGTATAGCAGCGATAGCCAGCACGATTGACATTTTAATGAACAACTCACATCACAGTTTCATGAATTATTATCACCGTGGTTTCGATACAAGGATAGCCCCAGGAATATAAACCAGCTTTTCCTTGAGAGAATAATAGCTTTCTTTTATTCTTTCTTTTAACCACACTGACAGAAATATAGCGGTAACAATCTTTCGTTCTCGGAATTTTTAATCAGTATGGAAATGCTAAACGTGAAAAACGGATCTTATACCGTGGCAGAGTCTTATCTGATGCAGGGCGAACTGTACATAGCGCCTTAAAGGTCTGCTAGGAGATCGAAGTTCGCGCGTTGCTGACTTAGCACGGCTAAGTTAATTCTGATAAAAATAAAGCCGATTATTCCCGCAAGACAATGAGGCAAGGCACATCTCGTTCCGCAATCGGAGTCTCACATCACGTGGACTGAGATAACAATTCTGATTTCTGAGACGCTCGGCATTATAATAACGAGGTTTTCTTTTATTCTATGGCTTACACAAGGTGATTCAAAACTCGCCTCTTCCCAGACTGTAATCTTGCCTGGGAATCGCTGCAACTAACGAAATAGAAGCACACGACGTTTGACGACCCCGCTCCGTAACATTGACAGATTGTTCTGCTGTGCGATATCTGTTGCCTTACAAGACGCCAAATTACAGAAATAAATTAAAATTCAGAGCTCTCCCAAGCGCTGGCGACGCTCGAACAACGTTCTTTTCTTGTCTGTGCGTTTAAGATAATTAAAGCAACACAACAAGCATGTCTACAAAACGAATAGAAGCTCATTGTTCCTCGCAGCGTGGAACTCGTTAAGTTATGAATTCCCGCGTATTGTCGGGAGAAAAAGGAGGAGCACATTAACGAAGTATGCTGCCAGCCCAATCAAGAGCCGTCAGTACTCACAAACGACCTCAACATTTTGATACGCCAAACAAGGAATGTGCGTCGGGTAAGAAATCTGTAAGAAACGGCGCGCAATGCCTAAGGCTTTTAACGACGGCAATGGCGTGTGGCTTTTCGGTGTTTTCTGCTGAGGAATTTCCAGTTCCTTAAAATACTGTACGCGAATGAGGACACAGCTTCTGCGTTGTGATTCAGTGTTACCAACTTAGAAAATATCTGACATCGTCCCTGTATACAATCCAAGTGACTCGTTACCTTTTTGGGTTACGCTGGGTGTAAAAACTGAAAAGTTAGCAGTTTTTTTCGATGGTCTCTCAGAACAATAATACGTATTAAGAAAAGAGATTCTTCCGCTTCAAGTTAGCTAAATCCATACTAATGTGTTTTCACATCCCCTTTTTGCTCAGTATGCTTCGGCACCGTGATGGTGTTCGGTGCTAAGTCCTAGTGGTGGATGAAATTTTCATCATCAGAATTTGGCCTGCAGGGTAGGAGGGATGTGCACCAAAGTCCTGGGTTAAACCCAAAACCTCTTCGCAGTGCGTATCTAGTGAGGGCACACGACGCTATTGATGTCGATATCCCGTTGGATGGGGACGTTAAGCCTGGCGACCGCGGTGTCTTTCGGAAGAGCAGGCCTGAACTGGCCGGCACCTAGTTCCATCCTCTCCCTTCTCTAATCTCTAATCCACGGCACAAACGACACTCTACACTATCACTGTCACCCCTCTGAGATAGGCAACGGGAAATCACCCCAATTTAGATTTCCAGATGATCCCATGGAGGGGTAAACATACCACATGGTAACCGCCTCAGGCATTATAAGAAGAAGAATGTATTTCCACGACTTCAATACAGATATTGTAGAAAACTAATAGTTAACAAAAGTTATTACTGTGAAAGATCTTAGAGCTTCAGTACCGAGCCTGTTGTTTGATCGATTGATAATAGGGGGTGTATGTTCAGGAATACGCGTGTTCGATCCCCGGTCCAGACATTTAAATTTCTACTTTTCACAGTTTACCGAAACTCGTCAGGTGAATGACTGGTTAGTTCATTTAAAGGGTCATGACTCAATTTCTTCTCACTCCTCGTCCTCAGTACTCTTCCGGCTCTAATGCCTTCAATCTCAACGAGCCGTAAAGTCTCAACAAAACAAAAAAGAACTTAGATAGCTACTTCCAACTCCCAGAGAATTAACAGGAATCGCTTTGTACACAAGTGAAAATCTTCAGCATTGACGTCCTGCAACATCATGGCCCCTAGAAAAGCTTTCTTTCTGGCTTTACGCCTCGTCGATGTCGAGGTCATTAGAGGCGGTAGAGGACTGGGGGAAAGGAGCGGGAAGGAATATTTCCATGCTCTGTTCAAGGAACCATCTCGGCATTCGCCTGGAGTGATTTGGGAATCCATGGAAAAGCCAAATCTGGATGGCCGGACGGGGATTCGAACCCGCATCCTCCTGAATGCGAAGCCAGAGCGTTACCACTCACCCACCACGCTCGGTCCTAGAAAAGGGAATATTTTGCCTGTTTCAACTATCGTCTATTTTGGACTCTCAGCAAGAAAGGTAAAAAAAAAATCTGATTGTGACACATATTTGATAACCGTTCTTCGACTATTATATTTAATAGACTAATATTTTCACAGTGAACCACCAACATAACGGAAAATGAGAGACGTAAGACATTCCAATTTTTCCCCCTAAAATTCGTTATTCTTGTATTAAGTATTAAAACATGAAGCTTTTCTTACATATGAACATATAAAATTCGATATTTCAATTTCACTTGAACTAGTTTATCTGATCCAAAGTCCCCAATGTTAGGATGTGATGTGAAACAAATGGTTTGATCCAGTTCTTTTCTTCACTATTCTGTCACCGAAAACCTTATTTAGGATTTCCGTAATGAGATACCGTTGCACAAGTTTCCTAAGACACGCCATCAATGTTAAGTTTTTATTTCTTCCGATCCAGTTAGAGTTCAAAGAACTCCGATTTAATAGCCGCACAAATAAGATTTACTGGAACATGGCAAACAGTCACAGTTTATGGCCACAAGAAAGTTAACTGTTTCGCCTCAGTCGTCCACTCGCTTATAAAATCTGCTGCTTTAAAACAGAATTAATACGGACTACATCAGATTTCTCTTCCTTTAGTACTACAGAAACAAGGGTGAAATAACGTCGCATATGAAAAAGGAGATAAATGTTCTATATGCTTATAACTGAATATGCCGTTGGAAAGAAACATTTGTATATTGCCTGGTAAAAAAAATGAGGCACACAGAAGGGGAGGTGGAAATGAAATTAAACTTCACGCGTTGAGAGAGTATATGATGTTGTTTAAATGATTACAAAATCTACTCAAATTTACTTATCAGTACGAAATTGCATCCCGCTTTGACCTGGATGCATGCACTCAACCAATTGGTAAGGGTGACATAAAGCCATTGTATCCTTTCCTGAGGCAAGCTGGTTCACAGCTGTCGTAACTGCTCCTTGATATCCTGTATACTGGCACTGGGACGGAGTTGTCGTCAGAGCTGGTCCCACTCATGTTCTGGGGACCTTGGTGGCCACGAGAGTATCTCTACATTAGCAGACAGTTCATAGATACACGTGCCGTATGTGGAAAATCACGATACTGTCGCATGAGGACGCAGGATGTCCATGACGTACCGATGTGCCGTCAGACTTCCCTCAGTCACTACCAGCAGTGATCTGAAGTCATACCCGAAGGCTTCTCACATCATGGCGCCAGGAGTAACACCGCTGTGCCTCTCCAAAACATTGAAGAGTGGGAACTCTCCCCATACTCGCCGACGATGGTAATCCGAGTTACAGCAGGACCGAGATTCATCGCTCAGCACAGTGCGACGCCATTAATCAGCAGTCCAATGAATCACGTGTGTGTTTTTAACTGAAAACTTCTATAGGCACGTTAGGCGATGTCCCGAAAATTCTATTACACCGATTAAGCCTCTTCTAAACTAGATGTTACTTCGGGCGTTCCTCAAGGAAGTGTAATAGGACCACTTCTTTTCTTAATTTTTATGAACGATCTCGGTGACAACGTTAATTGCAGGATGCGATTTTTTGCTGATGATGCACTTATTTATAGGGAAGTGAGGTTCTCCGACGATTGCTTAGAAATTCAGCGCGATCTGGATGTTATTTCGGAATGGTGCCGTAAATGGCAGCTTACACTTAACTGTAAAAAGTGCAAGGCAATGCACATAAGAAATAAAAAGACCCCGCTTGCTCAGGAGTACAAAGTTAACAATTCAGTTGTTGACACTGTGGATTCCCTGAAGTATCTAGGCGTAACAGTACAAAGCAACATGAAATGTGACTTGCACATAACTTCCGTTGTAGGCAAAGCTAATTCCAAACTACGATTCATAGCACGTATTTTGAGAAGTTGTAATGCTCATACAAAGGAAATAGCGTACAAAACACTAGTGCGTCCGCATTTGGAATATTGTTGTGGAATTTGGGATCCGTATCGCAAGGGATTGATTGACACATTAGAGAAAGTACAGAGAAGAGCAGCTCGATTCGTGATTGCTAGTTACAGTCCTTACGTAAGTGTCACAGAGCTGATTCGTGGGTTGGCCTGGGATTGTTTGGCGGACAGACGACGTCGTTTTCGTTTGAATTTGCTGGATAATATGCGAAAATCGTTAAGATACGAGTGCAACGAAATACTTCTTCCGCCAACCTATTTAGGTCGCAATGACAGGAGGGATAAGATTAGAGAAATAAGATGCCGTACTGATTCATTTATGTATTCCTTCTTTCCTCGATCAGTTCGGGATTGGAATGCGCAGAATTAGGATTGGTGCTTAGCACCCTCTGCCACCCACAGTATTTGTGATTTGCAGAGTATAGATGTAGATGTACATTCTGACGTTTTGAGCGTACGATATGGCCGTATGACGCTTTTTGGATGGATAAAATCTTATGATTTCTCGTCACCAGCATGCTGTATTAGTACTATATCTGTAGCTATAAGTATGAAGTGTTGCGCTTGATTGACAGTGAAAGTATAGATTATAGTTGTATCTAATATATAAAAATGATTTTTTTTTTTTGCCAATGTTCTTCAAATAAATACGCGATTTTATCCGATTTTGATGGAACTTTCCATACGTTTACTTTTAAACAAATAGAAAAATGCTGGTTACGTTTGATTTACAAAAACCTAAACCCTCTCCTCTTTTCTCTCCTCACCTTAATTTCTGTCAACGATGTTCATACAAACCCACAGTTTTATCCGATTTTGATAGTACTTAGCACACTTCCAAATAAGCATACTTCAAAATAAGATGGTCTGGTAGCCCAGCGGTTAAGGCACTTATTTTAGAAAGTTTCTGTCTCCGGTCACGGGTTCAAATCCCGTGGTGAGCAGGAATTTTTAAGAGTTGTATTTGATTATATGAGCAATGCTGCGACGTTCCGTGGTTATGATTTCAAGTTAAACTGTAGGTCCGTGGCGAAAAGAATTAATTGGCCTTCCTGCATCTGACCCAATAGCTTGGTATATCTCCTATACAACCAACCTTCGGGTTGTGGACTAAGTTAGATTTTGAATTTTTGAAGTGAAAACTTCCTTTGGCGCGTTGGGCTATTTTTGAATTGGTAAAACCTTACGAGTTCGCGTCACCGACATGCTAATGTTAACAGCATACCTGTTGCGGTCTGGATATCAGAAGTTAAGGCGTATGCCTGGGGAACGAAAGGTCCCCTATTCGAATCCCAGTCTCAGTGGGGATTTTTGTAGACCCTTAACCCGATCTTCACCTCTGGCATAGCTTGTTGTGGAAGGTGAAGTATGCTAGAACGCTTGCGTGATTCAGATTCCACGTTAAACTGTGGGTCCCTTGTACCTGTTAGCACTACCGGGTTAGGTTAAGGCGGCTGTGACAGGGGCGGAATGCGTAGCCAAAAGGAACCCTACCACCAGGTCATTACGATCACACGGAATTATTATTATTTAGTATATCTCTGTAGCAATAAGTATGCCGTGTTGCGCGTATGATATTCGTACTTTTCAGTTCTGTTGGCAGTCGCCAATGACTGACAATCTTTATTTTTTTTTTTTTTTTATTTTTTTTTTTCCTCGTGGTCATTGAGATTAGAAAAAGCTTTGGTTATGGGAAGGCAAGGGGAATTCGCCTGGAGTGTTTTCGCGTAACCATAGAAAACATAAATCTGTTGGCCGCACGGGGATTTCTACCTGAGTCCTCGGGGCTTCGCCAGCAAGGAAGAAGAGGTGGTGATGCACAAGTCCTAATTACCAGATTTTGCACCGGATATCTGGGTTAAATTCTAAACCTCTCAACACAGCATTTGGAGTGAGGGCAAATGACACTGTTGATGGTGGTTTATACGGCCGATAGCTATTCTTAGCCTGGTGGATGCAAGTGGAAATCACCCTAATTTCACAGGAAAGCTTTCATCTAGAAGTAAATCAAGCCTGCGTCACCAGGTAAAGGAGATAATCATCATTGCAGATAAACACTTCGTCTGAAATGTATGTTTATCGTATAGGAAATCAGTACAATACCAGCAATCACATCTACATACGTAATCTGCAATTCAAAAAATTGTGGGTGGCAGAGGGTGTTTTGCACCAAAATTAATCTCTGCTCCGTGCATTCCAATTCCGACTAACACAAGGGAAGAAAGAATTCATATAAGCATCAGTGCGGTATCTTATTTCTCTAACCTTATCACTTCTGTCATTGCTGGCAAAATAGGTTGATGGACGAAGTATTTCATAGCACTCGTAAATGAAAGTGGGTGCACGATTACGAGAAATAGTTTGAAAATCCATTTCCAGCGACACGATCTTAATGCACCACGGTTGTACAGTATATCGGCGTCCTTAGTGCATTCAGACTGCCAGGTTATGAGGGTTGATTTGCTTAGTGCTACAGACTAAAATCACATTTTGTGTTATGTTTCAACCGACTCTGGTGAGCTGTTGAGGCCGAGTCTGGTTTCCTGTAGAACCCACGTTCGGTTCCCGCTTCAACCCTCCAGATTTTGATTTTCCATGGTTACCGAAATCACCATCCAGCGAAAGCCGGGATGGTTCCCTCATAGAGACCGTATTAGGTTTACTGGTAAGCAATTTCTCCTGGCAATAATTACCTCGCAGTTCATGATCTGTGAATCCGTAACAAAGAAATAGATAAGAATGAATTTTTTCTCGACGCTGAATAGGAATTAAGTGGCAGTGGCGACAGAGGTGTTATCGCTGAAGTACCATATTGATTTTTATCGCTTGCATCATGTAGGTTGTATTCTGAAAAAGTTTCTTTAAAAGACGTAAATATTTATGCTTTCTTGTGGTTTTATACCGCAGGCAGAAAACTGGTCACGCATTTCACTCAACGGAAATGGAGCATCGGTTGCAGGACACGCGTTCTGTATACCATGCCGTTCATTTACTTTTGTACTAGAAATACATACCGCCTCAATAGAAATAACCTTAACGTATTATTGTAACCAAACTGCGATATTACTCAACTATACAATTTAAAAACATGGTGTAGGAAGCACATCAAGCAGCAACTGTGGTTTTATTGAAGCAGCATAGCTCATGTGTCCAAGGTAATTTAAAGTATTGCTGATTAAATGAATAATATGACGCACTAATCAAGAAAGTAATCTTCCTTAAATGCTTTTGAGCACTATGTGGGAAAAATTCCTGAAACTCATCCCTCACAGCATGAGCTAGAAACTACATCGAAACGAAGTACGGAAATTTAATTACGTCTTTTATTTTGATTTGGTGTATGGCATGTGAACTTTATGAAGCATGTATAGTGCCTGAGAATCTTAGACAAACGTACTCATTTGAAAATAACAGTCAGCATCAGAACAGAATTTACGGTCTGGTTTCACAGTGGCTAACCCGTCTGACTGGAGATATTAAGGTCAGTAGTTTGAATCCCGATCTCGGCTTGGAATATAAAGGATCCTTAACCCCACTTTCACCTTTGGCACAGCTTGCTGTGTAATGTGAAGTACGCCAGAACGCTCCCTTGTTTTGATTCTATGATAAACTGTAGGTCCCCTATACCCGGTAGGATTACCAGGCTAGTTTAAGGCGGCTGCGACAGGCGCCGATTAAACAGCCAATAAAATCCCTGTTACCAGGTCATTATGACAACACGAGCTATTACCATTATCAGAACAGAAAATTATAATAAGTCACCGCTTCAAGAAAGGTACTTAGCACTTGAATTTGCTTGAATCGATTCAGTGTCCAGTCAGTCAAATGCCGGTTTTTCTTGGTTTCTTGGCGAATGTGCGGCTCCTCCCTTCATGAAGGCTATGACCTATTTCTCTGCCATATCTCGTCAACAGTTCTATGAATGCACTGATGACACTGTTGCCCTCAAGACATAAAGACGTGATTAAAAACTTATTGTTCAGTCAGTGTCGGACACTGCCGCATTTATTTTCATGAAAACATCAATCGCGTATAGTAAACTGGAATTAATTTAAAGGAAATAAATATTATAACTATAACAATAAAAACGATATCCACATCCATACCTAATCCAGACTCAGATTCCGCCTTAGTTGTCTATATTCGCGTGCGGTACTGCGCGTTAGTTTTGGCTTCATACTCGCAGGTTTTGGTGTCATTCACTTAAGAATTTAATGCTCTACACATTCGTGCTCCATTCTGCAAATTCCGTTTGTATTTTCTCTCATATACTGCGACATTTTAAGAAAAACGGTAAATTTTCAAACTCGTAACCACACAACTTTTTTAGTTTTTAAAACCCTTTTTTCGAATTCACGACACGTCAGCATCGAGGTCATTAGAGAAGGGACAGGATGGAAGGCAGGAACGGGAAGAATTCGGCGATGGTTTTTTTAGGGAAACCATGGAAAATCGAAATTTGAATAGACTGAAATGACTCATTTAAAGCAGTGTGATGACTTATTCACATCGCTATTAGAATAGAGTCGGAGAAAAATCACGAAGAGCGAAGGGTGAGTGGTAACGGTTAGCCATGCAAATCTATTCGATTTCAGTTCCAAACAAATTTTAATTTTGCATAGTTTCCCACTATAACTGCAGGTGATTGGTTCCTGCCTAATTGTTACCTGTCCACATCCAACTCTCTGCTAATCACTGTGTCATTGACGAATCGTAAATCTTCAATGAGAAAAAGGAGAATTAAGTTATTATTAAAATTGTGGACTCTTTCTCACAGTCTTCTGGATTGGTGCCGTTTAGCTTGCTTTTAATTCAATTTACGATAAACATAAAGCTGAGATATTCCTCATAAAACACACATGATATCTTTTGGAAAGAACTGGTTTTTCTTCTAAGAGTTTTTCTTTCACTTTATCATTAGAGATGGGAGAAGGTGGATAGCAAAGACACGATGGAATTCGCGTGGAGTGATTTCGAGATACCATGGAAAACCCATATCAGCATGGCTTCACTAAATCTATGCTGAACATCAACCGGCACCCAGTAACAGATCATTGGCGAATAAAAATACAGTCATATTTGTGTCAGATACCTTAACCTACAAAGAGCTCTGTCTTCGGAACTCCATAAACATATTCCAACTATCCCGCCGTTGTTGGAAGCTTAGCCTGGCTCATGGGGCGAGCTTACCCGTCTCAGCCACAGCATCCTTTATATCTGTCTTCAACATGTTCTGTAATAGACAACGATGAGAAAATTGTCCACTGCAAGAAGGTTTTCTTCAACCATTAACCGACCCTAACTAACGTTAATGAAATCGTCCCGTGCACATTGACTCTGCTATCACATCATACCTGTGTTTTGCCTAGAATTTCGTTTGTTTATATTTCAATAAATGATTTTGTCTTGATAAGAATTAAATTTGTTAATGAACCATGAAATTAATATTATTATTTTGATTTGTAAGTCTTTCTTTTGTCGAGGTATTACCCAAATCCAATCCTTTGTCGTGATTATATTCAGTTTGGCATGTGAAATCTTTAATAACAATTCGAATAATTTTTATATCAATATAATTCATTGCATACATTTTACTAGCACCCTATTGCTAAGTCACATATAAAGCAATCAGTAGCAATATACATGAAATAGTCAAACATTGCTCTGTAAAGCAGGATAGGAGGTGATCTGTGGCAGATCTGACGGAATTGTACAATTCTGATGCTTCCAGAAATGTTTCAGAGCACAAGAATCGCGATTCTGCCACAGATCACTCCCTATCCTGCTTTACAAAGGGGGCATGCCTCCGACCCCCACGTTCTGTGATGTGGCGTGGGTGTCCACCACATTGTCTCCTACTCGTGGTTTCACCGTACTTCACTTTCCATAGATGCTCACTACAGTAGCACCCAGATAGCCGACCAACCTCTCCGTTTCTGAGATGGTCGTTCCCAGATACCGCGCCCACAAACCGCTGGCCTGTGCGTAAAAATCTGGTGTCAGATACTTCAAGAAGCCTCTCCAGGACTTGTAGAATCTATGTTACTCCAAATCGCTGTTGTATTGCGTTCGAAAGGTGGACCAATATGCTAGTAAGTAGGTGGTTAGAATGTTTTGGCTGATGAGTGTATCTTCTATTTATTATCAATATGCTCAATGCATCTACACAATACAGCACCTTCACCCGTTTGGTCTATCTTTTCAACAGATGTTGGTTCATATTAATTCGTAGAAACCTCTTATTTTTGTTGCAAATTTTCTGACCAGAGCAATTTTTTTTTTTTTTTTTTTTTTTTTTTTTTTTTTTTTTTTTTTTTTTTTTTTTTTTGTTAACGAGATACCAATAAATGTTTTCTGAGATTAGAATAACTAAATAAACCATTAAATTTCAGGTACTCCATCCTAGCTTATTTTTATTGTTTCTTACTGTTTTATCATTTAATTCACTTTTATAGCGATGCCCCTTAACTGGATTTCCAGGAGAAGTGAAAATCGAGACAGTACTATTTAAAGAAATAGGATCAATTTGTAGGCTACAGAAAACGTATTTCCTTTATAAATGTAACAGAAACAAATACGAACGAGGCTATAAGACTGGAAACATAAGCCTAAGACACTCACCTGTTAAGGAATTTTGTGAAAACTGGTGTCTAGCAGGGGAAAGGCGAATTAGTTATACTCGTGATAACATCACATTAAATCCAAAGCGGCACTTAATGTCAGCAAATTAAGTGATTTAATTTTACTACATTTGAATGTAAATAGCTCATTACTAAAAGTAGGTGTCCTTCAAAACACATTGAGTCATCAAGCTTTGATGTTGAGTGTGTCTCCGAAAAACTTTTAACCTGCAAAAAGGCTAATTTAACACCTGAGATTAGCCAGTTTAAAGGTGACACAGTGGCGCTCATGGTGAAACAATTATCCGACAGTTTTACTTACATGCGCCGACCTTCTCCAACTGCCAGCCAACTGGCCTCTGAGAAACTAGAAGGCATTTTGATTCAAAGCCGCCATCTGGCTCCAAACAGAGATCGATTAATTTTCTGGGTAGAAGTAATAGCACTTGGTCTGAAGTTGGATGTACTAAAGTAAGAGAAAGTATTGGGCTATG
Organism: Vandiemenella viatica; assembly: GCA_031002005.1. NCBI lineage: Eukaryota > Metazoa > Arthropoda > Insecta > Orthoptera > Morabidae > Vandiemenella > Vandiemenella viatica. Next base: position 70,943 of record JARYHS010008266.1, read on the forward strand.
TCCTCATTACCGAATCCAGTACTCTGCTAGAAGTTAAAATCGTGTTGGCTTACCAGTAAGCATCAAATGATGATGTGCTTTATCCCATGAAAAAATATTCTAATTTATACATAACATGAACCAAGCTTGGTGGGTTAGCATTTAAGTTAGGGCCTTGCCTTCCAGATTTTGGGTTTTCATAACTCCAAGTGAATGCTGTGGTGATTCTTTCAAAACTATATGGTGATTTCGTTTCCGTCCCTTTCCTACCGCCCTCTCCCGACTGAACATCCGTAAAAGAATTAATTTCGTCCACTGTCTGTTCACTATAGGAAGTAGTGAAGTGGCATGAAGATCAATAATTCAAATTTTAGTCCGGTAATACATATTTAGGCTTCAATGATTTCTCTAAAGCAGTTCAGGTACATATCAAGCTGGTTGATTTGTTTCAGAAGTACAAAGTTTTCTGTTAAATAATTCTTCTGTATTGTTTATTAAGACAAAAAATAGCCGTGATTGAATAGCTTGCAGGTATGTATTGATGTCAAGTCTTTTCTGTATAATGGAAACTTCCTATAATTTGCGGGATTTATATGAATAATAATCATAGTGAAAAACTGATTATTTTTACAGTTGAATTCTGCAAAAGGCATTTTAACAGTAGTGTCCCATAATAATTAACTCCTCTTACGTGCCGAAGGCCGCCGGTTCGAATCCGGCCGCGGGCATGGATGTTAAGTGTTGTATGTCTGTGTGAATGTCCTGTCCGTCCTGTGGCGTCTATACACTGAAAGCAATTAAATCACCTTGAGCTGGCTGTATGGCCTCCGTTGCCAAATGCCATAAAAAAAAAAAAAAAAAAAAAAAACTCCTCTTAGTACTAATGACAGTTATGTTTGTGTATTGTATAAGTTGTTTTTGTTTCTTATATTGAAATTTTGTTCCTGTGAATTTACAGTAAACAAGTTATATTATTCTATGAGAAAGTACGTGAGAGACTATATATACTGAGCAGTCATTGTAACAATATTGAGCTTTGCAAACAGTTGTTTGCAAGAAGTTGATGGTTTTACGCTACACAGCATCCTAATAGCTCTTGTCTGTGTTATTATAACTTTTTTACTTTGTGAAAAGTTTCCCTACCCCCTGCCCCCTCCCCTCTCCCACCACCCGCAATATATATATATATATATATAAAACTTAACTTAGTCCACAACCCTAAGGTTGGTTGGATCCTCCCGAAGGAGGTATTCTAAGCCATTTTTGTCAGAGGTAAGATGGCCAGTTCCTTTCCTCTGGGACCTACAGTTTATCGTGGAATCCGAACCACGGAGCGTCCTGGCATAGCTAATATGATTAAACACAACTCTCAAAATTCCTGCGCCTGCCGGGATTCGAACCCGGGACCGGAGCAGCACCTTAGCCACCGAGCTGTGTGTGTGTGTGCCAGACGAATGACAATAAAAGATTACAATTGTTTCTTTAATTCTAGATTTGCTTTTAGAGAAAGTTTTCTTATAAGAAAGGTCATAGTGCGGAGTTTCCCATCTATTTGAATGCCAAGGAATTTTATACTCGTTTTTTACCCATACGATTGTGTTATTTTTATGGATTATATCTAAATCCTATTGTACATATTTTAAATCTAATATAATGTCTTACATCAAAAATAAGCGAAACAAAAAATGTGGAATGAACGCTACTAATGTTTACATTTAATTTGTATTTAAAATGATCCATCATCTTTGTTTACACGTTTATGCTATACCAGTGTATAGCTAGAACTTCACACAATAAATTTGGCTCATCTTTTAGTGTCGTGGACTATTCCTCGTAAAACCGAAAGAATATCTCAAAAAATTTTGCCGTGTCTCTAGCTTGTTGAATGCTGCATTATTTTAACTCTCCATTTCTCTGGCAGTAATTCATATCGTGTCGTATCTTGAACATTCCCAGCCTACGAAAATAATATGATTTTTTAATACACTTTTGTTCAATTAAAATTCCATTTCCACATTTTTTTTACGATCAAAGTACTTGTCTCGCGAAGCTACACAATGCTGAAGAAAGTTTTTCCACTCCATAGCTGGAACTCGGATACTGAAATAGCGTTCAGCTGTTAATGACGGCGTTTCAGTAGTGTGTCTTTCCTTGCCAATAACTCATTAACTGATATTGCTGTGTAACAAGCCGCATTGCAATGATAGTCTCACATGCGTGACCATTTTGAGTTTTTTCAAGAACTGCTCAGTAAACGTTCTGGTTTACCGTTTGATGAAAAATTCTTTCAAGATAATTCCCTGGCTATATATAAAAAAGCAAATCAGTACGCTTTTGATCTTCGACTTACTCATTGTTGCTTTTTCTGGTCTTGGTGACTTTGAACTGTGCCATTCCTGGCTTCGTTTTTGAGTCGTATCCAAACATTCATGATTCGTACTTTCTGCAACCGGATAATCTGTAAAGCCCAGTAAATTCTCAAGATTTGAATCCATAGTTAGCTTATTAATCAACACATTTCTGATGCACTGCTGTAAGAATAACATCAGTCCATAAGTTGGCATCTTTAAAATTTGCAAGAGCACTTTCTTCTTGCTTTTCCAAATGGTGGAGACAGTGGAAGATGTGAATCCCAATCATCGCCTACATTACGTTTCTTTTAAACTTTTTCTACCACACGAATCAAAACATCATTTCTGCCGTATTTACCAAATGAACGTAGGGTTGGCACTGACTAATGGTCAGCAATTACTCTATGATATAGGAAGGTTTAAGTATTTATTAAAGCACCAATATTCATGGAAGTATGAAATTGACTTCAATATTCCTGTAAATATTTGGCATATTACTGTAAATAAGTGTGAGTTACTTCGTTTCTGAAAAGAAATTGATAGATTTTTTTCTGATGGAAAATCTGGTAATTCAACTAATGTTTAATTTATAGAGAGTTTCGTCACCGACTTATTTTTGGGAGTTGGTGGAGGGGGGTTTACGCCTCGTCGATGTCGAGGTCATTAGTAGCGGGAGAGGATTGAGGGTCTTTTTCAGGAACCAACCCGGCATTCGTCTAGAGTGATTTGCGAAATTCACAAAAAATGGAAATATGAATGGTTGGACGTGGATTTGAACACGCATCCTCCCGAATGCGAGGCAAAAGTGTTACCGCTCACCCACCTCGCTCGGTTTCGTTATAGGGGTAGTCAGTCCACTGTGTGTTAGACTAAAGAGTTAAGCTCGATAATAAGCAACCAGATAACTTTATCACCGGGTGTGTGATTCTACATCTCGAACCATCTGCCCTTAGCTGCATAAAAAGGAAGCACTCAACAATTTATCTTGAAACCACTCGAGATTTTATCGCAGTAATTTACGAAGCTACAGATGCTGAACGCTAATTGAAAAAGAGTAGTAACCCCGTCAGCGCTGTGTTGTGTTTTGGGCAAACGTTTTGCCTCCCACATAGTTGCCCTAATGGGTTTGTCCCATAATTCTGTCACGCTTTATTGGAACTCATTAATAACGCCCTAGGCGTGGGAGCTTCGATTGGTATGTTGTGTTAGGACGAAACTATACATTGCTTCACAGAATGCAACAAAGATGCCAGTGTGTTGTCCATCTGGCCTTTGATAAGCGGACACATGGCCTCCATTTATCAACAGTATCTCCGACACATCCTCTGCTGTTCTAGTGACATTCCAAGGAACGCACAAAAAAGGATGAGAGAAACTGTATCACCCCACGCATTATATCTGAGGTAAAACTGACGGGTTAGAGAAGCAGATGAAGACTAGTTAAGTACCACAAATTTGTTTAGTTTTTCTTACCAATCCTGGTGGCAGTCGAGAGGATGTGCGTGTAAATACCCGTCGGTGATTTAGTAAATCAAATCATTAAATTTGTTAATACGTCGTCAGCGCACAGTATTTCATAGACATCACAATACTAGCGCAACATTAATTAAGGTTTCCCATGCCAAATTCGTCATCCACATGAACTTCAGCTAACAGGCTAGCAACGACAATATCGTATGAAAAGTATCCGGGAACCTTTCTGAAACTACACTTAGAATTTTACCGCTGTCATATACCCTATTATTGGACATTAACAGAGCGTGGATCCACCCTTTTCTTTTATGAAAGATTTAAGTCTGTTGGGAGACTTTCAATGATGTGTCTGAACGTCTGTGGCATTTCATTCTTCCTCTAGAGCTGAAACCAGAGTAGGTGGTGTTGATGGACGCTGGGCGTTCCAACCTATCTCGAAGGCATTTCATTGGGTTCAGGTTGGAATTTTAGGCAGGCCAGTCCAGGTATGGAATGCTACTGTCCAGAAACCATAGCCTCACAGATGAAGCTCTATGACAGGGTGCATTAACATGCTGATATAAACAGTCATCGTCTCTGAACTAATCCTCTACTACAGGGTGATTAAGAAAAACGTAGACAAAATGAAATGGTAGATCTGTCATACAATAAGGATCAAAAATAGCATAGGAACAGAGGATCGCAAACGCCTATCCAGTGCGCTAGAGCCACGGGAGGGCGTTGTGATACAAACACCAGACCTGTCTCCCTTGGATTTTTTCTTGTGGGGATTTTTAAAAGGACTTGTGCATGAAACACCTGTTGAAACGCCGGAAGACTTGGTAGGAAGAATCGTTGCGGCAGCCGGATGTGTTCGAGATACACCTGGTATCTTTGAGAAAGTGCGCCGTTCCATGCAACGGAGATGCCGGGCTTGTCTCGATACATCAGGCAAAAAACTTTGAGCATCAGCAGTAGGCTCAACATTTGGCTTGCATTAGTCGCATGTGAGTGAGTAATTATCAATAAAGTGATCTGTAATGGTTTTGTTTCTTCTCTTTGTGTCAGTATTATTTTAGACGCCCTGCAGCGGCTCCGGATCGCAGTTGCGACCCTCTGTTCCTATGCGATTTTTGATTCTTATTCTATGACTGATCTACCAAGTCATTTTGTCCACGTTATTTTGAATCACCCTGTATATGCAGTACACAATGGTTTAAAATGTGTTCATTTAGAGTTTTCAAAACCACAAAAACCACTCCTATACCATAACACCACGTCCTTCGCACTTCACTGTTGGTACTATACATGATGGCAGGTAACGTTCTATAAACAGTCGCAAACCTAAACCCTTCCATCGTATTACCAGCGTGATTCAACACTTGTTTTGAGTCACCCACTTTTCATTGGAGTTTGACGTTGACTACAGAAATGTTTGAGCAGCAGCTAGAACTTTGTACCCCACTCTTTTTCACTGGTGGCTGGACTACTGGTAACACTTCGTAACGCAACAGTGATTCCTTGCGCTGATTTCTTGCGATTTTATACAGCCATCTTCCGTAAAGCCCAAATGTTCCTGTCAATCATTAAATGAAGTATGTCTGGCTTTGGTTAATTTGTGGTTATTCCTACGCATTTCCACTTCATAGTCCCGTAACCAACAGTTGAATAGGGTTGAAATGTTCCTGATTGATTTTTTACTCAAGTGTCATCCAATGACTAATCCACATTCAAAGTTTCTAAGCTCTCCTGCCGACCAATTCTGCTGTTACTTCTTCTCTACTGACACATAATACTCCCCTTCTCATATTTTATTGGGGATCGACCTGTCGTGAAATCTATCGCTCAATTCCGCATTGCATAGGATGTCCTTATACTTTTGATCATATTGTATACGCTTATTACGCTAAGCATAGTTTTTATCTAGGATAATGGTGAATATTTGAATGACAGCAGCAGAAAGTTTGGAACATCTTTTAGTGCTTGATTGGGTTGGAGAGAACAACAATGCAATTCTTTGCGCTGTGAAAAATATCACCGCAAATCAGATTAGCCAAAACGTTTCATCATTTAGTCTTATGTCCAACTGGTCTCGATTACAAATTTCAGCAACATCATTACGTGTCAGTCCAAGTATATATAATTAATCTTAATAAGGACAAACACAAGATGATTACAAGACATATAGTGATGTCCGAAGTAGGACTCATTGCCATAACGTGGCTTTAAGGGAACCCCATGTCCCCTCTTACTGCATACGAAATAAGGATTTGAGAAAAGTAAATATATAAATTGCAAAACAATGGAAAGAATTTATTTACACAAGACTAATCACATGGACTCCGTGTCATGAAGCGTAACTTTAAAATTTAGTGAGGGTAACATCACACATATTGCTGATTTCGCCAATAACCAAACATTTTCTTACGCTTTCAGATACAGCTTCTTTATTTGTTACAAATGAACGAAATATGTTAGTAGCAGAATCACTAAGAAAATCAGTTTTAATGCAAATTCTGTCATATTTCTATTTCATAAAGGTGTAATACCCTGGTGTTTATGATCTTTTTTTATATAAAAGAAGTAAATTATAATTTTAAAATATTAAAATCTTATAAACAAAAATTATAAGATGGAAAACATGATTCTGTACTTTTGTTTTAAGGTGTGGTGTGTTACTACGCTGTCTCAAAAACAAGCTACATACTTATGTACGTATATAAAGTGTGTTTTATTTGTAGAAACTTATGGTAGATCCACAATGCAAAGTAGTAAATGTGGAAAATACATCACGGAAGTAGTTTTGATAGTTCAAGAGTTGTTGATGCTCCATATCCGATGCAGCTATCAAACTATCCTGTACGTTCCCTTACCCACCTGATATAATTTCTATTTACTTATGGCTTTACGCCTCGTCGACGGTGTGGTCATTAGAGGCGGGAAAGGGCTGGGGGCAAGGAACTTGAAGGAACTCGGCCGTGACTTTTGAAAGAACCATCCCGGAATTCTTTTGGAGTAATTTGGAGAAACCAAGAAAACCCTAAATTTGGATGCAAAGCCCCCACACTTGGTCCACCGGATGTAAATAACTCCGTTTCATATACACAAAACTTTCTCTAAATGCTTTAATAAATTTTTTACACCTTAAGTGTAAGGCATAAAATTGGCGTATAAAACAACCATGCATTGAATATCGGAGGTTTTATTACTCGTTCTTTGAGGATTTGTAAAAAAGTTGCATAGCCAGAAATTGTCGTAAGTTTCAGGTTTGCGTCTAATGAATAGGCGACATACAGTGAGACAAAGCCGCTGCATCAGAAAATAGAGACACCAAATGTCCCGTGTTTAGACTGACCCCGGACGCTGCGGGAAACATTGTCCCAGACGTTATCTGGATCCAATAAATCGCGACAGAACCTGTTGGACGGCGTGCTACGCTGGTAAATGGCATTATTCCGGCCCCAAAAAACAGGTTCGCCATCACGATTTCAGGAATGTAGACATGATTTAAGCAAATAAGAAGAAATAAAGTACCTATTTTAATTTCTAAGAATGTAATGTTAATTACAGGCGCTCTACAACAATTATATTCTGAAGACTTCACTGAGTACTGCGAATAGTAGTGTTAAAGCATCACTTGGATAAGTGTATTAAAGTGATGAATTAAAAAAAAAAAAAAAAAAAAAAAAGAACGCAAAACTCATCTGTCAAATTAGATCTAGACAAGTAGATGCCTAAATTTTCACAACTCAGAAATTTATATACAACTAAACAAATACAACTAACAATATATCATAACTTTATAAATAGTTTGATCACATTGTTTGATGTTTTGGATGCTTGGAAACTCTAAAGGTGTAGTTTTGATTACTTAAAGAGCTTTTAAAGCCAAAAACTGCATTTTAAATGTGATCTGTACAATAAGGCTGAACTAGATCACCACATCCACCTGCTAAATCTAGTAGTCTCGAGGCTACCACCGAGCCCGAAGGGTGAGCGATAACGCTTGGGCCTGGCATTTGGAAGGACGCGGGTTGAAATCTCCGTCCAGCCATTGTAATTTCGGTTTCCCATGGTTGACCTAAATCATTTCAGACCTATTCATTTTCGTTCCTTGTTACCAATTGCCTTCCATCTCTAATAATCTCGACGTCGACAAGGTAAAAAAGATTAAGCAACCATATTGTTTGAAAGTGCGCTACACATTCAGATCTGAGTCTTAGTTTCCTAGCTGTATCTTGGGCTGAGGGTATTAATGAATCAATCGCGTATATGACGATCACATTACATTCGAACCTTTGGCGTTGTATCACAATATTTACGAAGCAAAAGTAAACTTTTTATCAGTTTTGTAGGATTTACATTTAAAATGTTGCTACTGCCACATTAATTCCGTTTACAGGACGTTGATATAAAGATAATCCCAGCCCCAGCCTAACTTCCTGGGTCCTACCCCTCATATATGCAGGATAAACAAACAACATAATTACCCTAAGGCTAAATACAACGGCATAGTGTGGACCATTTTTTTTCAATTTGAAGTTAATAAATGTATATAAATCTTTATATATAAAAATGAATTGCTGTTCGTTTATTTCACTAAAACTGGGGAATGGCTGGCCCGATTTGGTTAATTTTGATCTTGAAATATTTGTGGAAGTTCAAGAAAGGTTTAAACGGTGAGAAAAAATGGAAAACTTGCAAGGAAAATAGCTATTAAAATAACAATTTAATCTTATATATAAAAATTAATGTCAGTTTGTTTGTCCTCTATGTGCTCCCAAACTGTTCAACTGATTACGGTGAAACTTTGGTGAGTTGTCGAGAGCGTTTCGGAGATGGTTCCTAAGAAATAAAACTTCCAAAATACCACCCCCTCTTCCTCATAACACCCTATAATTTAAACAACCCAACAGATTTTGTCCGATTTCCACCAAATTTTGCACACGTATACTTAAAAACAAATTGAAAAATATTGCCTATATATGGTTTCCAAAAACGCAACCCTCCAACCCCTTCACATCCCCCTAATTTACACAAACCCACAGATTTTGTCCGATTTCGATAAAAAATTGCACACGTATACAGTTAAATATACAAAAACATACTGCCTATATATGTTTTCCAAAAATGCAACCCCTCTTCCCCTTTACATCCTCCCCCCTTTTACCCCCTCCCCTCTTAATTATCAATGATATTTATTGTAATGCACAATTTTTATCTGATTACAGTGAAACTTTGGTGAGTTGTCCAATGCGCGTCGGAGAAGGTCCCTATGAAATAAAAATTCAGAAGAACCACCCTCTCTAACACTTTTCAACCCTTAATTTAACCCACAGATTTAATCCAATTTCCACCAAAATTTTCACACGTATATTTAAAAAAAAAATGAAAAATATTGCATATTTATGTAAGATATCTGTGATCTTCGTAACTGACCTAATGTCGGTTGCTCATTTCCAATACAAACTGTTCTTAAACAATTGACTATCATGAAATAAAATACTATCTACATGACGATATTGTGTTTTATTTTAACGATACATAGCTTCAGGCATCTTTAGAACATTACCAGCATTCCGTACCTCAGTGTCGATTACTCAGTAATGCGTTCCGTTCACAGCGATCACATTTTGACGCAAGGGCTTCAATATGGTATTCGAATCGACAATATATATCTACAACATTCGGATTGTCGTTTATTTAGATTTTAGAAATACAAAATAGTGTCGCTTGGAAGTTTTTCAGTGCGCGAGAACTTTATTTAATGTTATTGTTCTAAAATGCCAAGGAGAAGACGACCTGACTTGGTCGTTGAAGTCAATGAAATGTGGGACGAGCTACCTCACGTGCAAACCACACTGATGACCAGCGAGAGACAGATAATGATAATATTCGTATTGGTATGGCAAAACTGCGTTTCACAGAGAATGATAATGAAGTAGATAAGCTTAGAATGGAACGAGTTCGGGTACACCAAACACAACAACAACGAGCACGTCACAATGAAATAGAGCTATTCCGCAGACGCACTGTTCCTGTAAACCTGGAACGAGTAGCATTCGTTTAACCTAAATGAATACTCAAATCTAGCAATAGCGAAGCATTTCCGGGTCAGCTAGTAATCAATATATACGCCAATGCAATTGAATTTATGTTTGGTTTTATTTTTTTACGCACTAGTTTTGCTCCATTTTCTTGAGTATCTTCAGCGATTATCTGTGTGACATGTTATAGTTCTTGATTCCTACATTCCAGTGTTAGTATTAATTCGAAATAAACATGGCAATTATTCCAATAACATATTTTTATATATCATATCTGTTTGTCTCAGTGCAAGCGTTCACTCTGTTGACCTGTTTTGATTTGGAAGGTGTTTGAATTCTTTCTATGTTTGTTCAGATGAATTTAAACAACTCTACTATGCTCTGTCCTGATTACCACAGTGTTACTACCAATATGTTATTATTTTCGTATTGAAACTGCATGAAAGTATTGCACACACTGTCAATTTCACCATTTACTGGAATGTTTCTATTCGTTAGACCCTTCAGGGTGGCGCTGTAGGTAACACGGGACAGCGATCGAGTCCTGATCCCTGCGTACCGGTCGTCCTAATTGCGATGCTTTGGCTGTTTCGCTCAGACATCACTGCGGATGTTGGGACGGTCCCCAATCTCCACGTCATCAACTATACATTTCACAAACAAAAATTCAGACACAGAACATAGTTGCAGGTTTCGCAGCAGATGGAAACGCAACATTTCTCAAGTAGAGTAAATGCTTCGGATCTGAAAGATCCGGTTCTGCCACGGGTAGGTCACATGTCCTTCCTCTCTCATGACTACACACTGGATGCCTGTGCTCAGATGCCGGGGCCTCGTGATCCTCCAGGGCCAATGAGGGAAAAAAAATCTCCCAAAAATATATCATATCTTTGCTTTCGCTGCTAAAAACCGGCGGTGGAATTTCATAAAGATGTTAACTCGAAGCACAAACCATACAACTTGTATCGTTGACACACAGATGGCAAGCCCTGCATCGCTACTTTTTTGTGTTTCCAGTTTGCTCCAAACCGTATAAAGCTTTCTTCCATATGACATATAAATTGTAACGTGGTCTTTAATCCGAAGGTTGGTTGGACAAAATCGAAGGAGGCGTACTAACTCCGGTATCAGAGGTAGGAAGGCCAGTTCCTTTCCTCCTTACCAAACCTCACTCGGTAATCCTACCGGGTAAAAGGGACCTACAGCTTAACGTGATATCCGAACAAAGGATGCGTCTCATTACACATCAAGCTATGTCAGAGTGGATGATGGGCGAAAGGCCCTTGAAAAACCTCCGCTGAGGTAGAGGTTTGAACCGGAAACCTTTCGACCTCCCAACAGATGCCTTAACCACTGAGCCACCAAACTGCTGTGATTTAGCTACCCTACGCTAAAAACAACAGGTGAAATCCTGATAAGTTATTTGAGACAACCGTTCAGGAACTCGAAACAGTAACACTAAAAACTTGCAGCAACTTGAAACACGAGACTCTCACCTCTGACAGTCCCATCTGCTCCATATTCTGAGGGGCAATTTATCCAACCGCACGATCACCGTCATCTTCTCACACGGCTGATTTCTCGGCTTAATATATGGCAGCACTGCGGTTATCCTGCGAAGTTCGTAGTTCCTCGGTTGGCGTAACGAGCATTGTTCAACTCGTTCCCGGGCTTCTGAGAATATTTCTCGAGACCCGTGAACACTCGTACGGAAAATACGTGATAGAAGTATGTAGTAAATTTTTATTGTCTATGACTTACAAAAATTACCACATTGAAAAAATTTATTCCTGTTTTTTGTTTTGTTTGTTATTTTATTCTATTCCTCATCAGAGGCACATAACTAGAGAACAATTTGGAGATTCAGCCGAGCGGAAATCATCCCACATAATTCCAACGGTGGGTCACTGAGAAGGTGGAAAAAGGTTTTTTTTCTGGTAACGGTATCATTAAAAATGGTTCTGTTCAAACAGCAATAACTTGCGCATTTCTGAACCTACAGTTTAACGTGGAGTCTGAAACTTGTAACGTCCTATCATACTCTTATGAACCAAGCAAAGTCAGGAAAAGCTGTTGGTCACAGAGGAATCAGAACCCACCGCTTTACTCATTGAACTACCAGACCGCTCGGTAGATTTGACACTTGCCTGCCTCGTCGTCGCAGTTCGTTGAGCGCCAGCTCGGGGCCAGTGGGTTCTAGACTCGGTGATGGAGGAGCTTCCATAGCGGGGTAGGAGACGTAGTAGTGCACAATTTCTTATCACCTGATTGTACACCAAAACACTGTGAAATCACTAACCTCTCCACAGTAGCTGTGAGGTGGATGCATATGACTCTGTTGATGGTTCATTCTTTGGATCGGGCCTGGAATTTTGTAGAATGTGGGTCCCACAGTCCTCTCTCGACGTCGGCTAGGTGTAAAGCCCAAAAATAAGTCGTCGTTTGGAGGGGGGCGCTAAATTTTCGCGGTCCCCTTGGTGTCTTTCGACTAGAGCAGGTCTGCATGAGTCTTGTAAGATCCCCTTTTCCTGGGTTTCGGGTAATTTTATCTTAGCTCCTCTTGATATGTTTAATCTGCCCGTCTTCTAGCCGTAATATTAGCTGCAGAAGCCGGCAGATTATTTCAAATCACAGTACAGAAACAAATAAATAACATGTATATCGACAATGTATTCTTTTTTATTTATAATCACTTGGTACAAAACACACTTCTTTACATTCCGTTTTTTATTCAACTACGTGCTAGCTAGATATAACTGTATATTCTCGTCCAAAACTCGCCATATTCCCTTCTCTCTTTTACGCTGTCCAAAGATATACATTATCATAGACGACCATTGTCCATAGATATTCTGGCACTTTACTACACGCTTATCTTTTTCTTTCTTTCATACCAATTTAACACATTTGTCTACACAACACAAGCAAGACTAATATCTAATTAAGTATTTAATAAAAATTATTCACAAAAATATGTAAGCGACCTTGTCACCTTACAGTCTGCACCGGGTTTTGTGCTCCCACTTTCTTCAGCTCTACACACACAACATTGTGTATCTAAC
>JARYHS010008267.1:0-75012 GCA_031002005.1 Vandiemenella viatica
GCTTTCATCCGATCTCGATGAAACTTTGGCCACTTATCAATTGAAACAAGGAGAAAAATACTGTCTACATTTGGTTGTATAAATAGCACATGTTGTAAAATAATTTTGAAAAATTACTGAACGGCGATAGACAGACGGGTAGGATGTGAAGGTTTACATGCACTGATCTGATGGCTTAGTGGATAAAGCGCCCGGTTACTGATGTGTTCGAGTGTGGTCTCCGGTTCAAATCTCCACGGAGGCAAAGATTTTTAAAAATTGTTTTTGATCGTTAGAGTCACGCCTGGGCCATCGGTTGTTCGGATTGAATGTTAAACTGTAGATATCACAAATGTAGGGGTGAAATGCGAGGCAAATCGTACGCAGTCTTGCAATGCTGTAGGTGTACACTTTTTTAAGTTATATTGATCCCTCAGTGGTTGTTACTCTTGCAGTCAGTGTGTATGTGTGTGTGATCTGCACTAATAATACTATAAATGCGGAAGTAAGTCTCTGTGTTTTTGCTACGTTTTGAAGACTAAATGGCTATACCGATATTGATGAAATTGAAGGAAATACTTCGCATCTGTAGGAAGGATACAAAAGATTTTTTAGGTATGACTAACAGTTGTAGTCTCGAAATTTTAAGAAATTATCGAATGGTGACAGAGATGTGTGTGTTAGTCTGTAATGTTACGTCGGTTGCACAAGCTGTGCTTCTTGCGCATTATGTTAGTGTTTAATTTGTTAATAAGTTTCGTTTAGATAAAAAACGTATTATTTAGTATAGATGTCGATTTTCTCTGTTCTATTACTTTGTGTCTGCTTAAATGTTTCTGGAACCAGTTTATTTTGCCTTCTTTTTTGACATGCCTTGCGGGCGTAAACTGGCCTAATTTGTAGCTCTAGCAGAGCACGAGCAGCTAAAGTTATTATAACCCAAGAATCGGATGCTCATGCTGAAGAAAGAAGAAAAGACCAAGCTGAAATAAAGCTGCCCTTAGTTAACACCCTCCCTCCCCCCACATACCTGCACTTTCGTTTATTTTTCTGTTTTTGAATATGTTGGAAATTGATTCTCTTCATGACACAGGTTCGACGGTAGAATGATATAGTGATGGCTTTCCTGTCATATTATGCCCACTCGGTGTTGTTTTGGACCAGTCCTTCGTTACCAACAACTTTATATATTCAATTTTGGCAAAGAAATTCTTAATCCACGCGCAGGAAGTCGCGGGTATCAGCTAGTTTTTATATAAAAGATGAAAACTTCCACTGTCAAGTTGCCATCAGAAACAATTTAATTGAGGAATTAAGCTGTTTGGTATACAATGAAAGTTATTTTAGTTGGCTGGAACACTTTGGAGATCAATTAAACATCCTTCATGATCACAACATGAGTTTAGATTAACTACCAGGTCAAACTGTTCTCTCTTTCTACATCAACCAAATACCGAGAGTGTTAGGTGAGCTGTCACTCTGGCCTCGTATTCCGGAGCACGCAGGTTCGAATCCCCGTGCGGCCATTCAGGTTTAGGTTTTCGTGGTTTCCGCAAATTACTCCAGGGAAACCCCAGGATGGTTCCTCAAAAGGCCATGGTCAAATTCCCTCCCATCCCTTCCCTCCAGGCCTTTGCGGGCTCTAATGACCTCGATGTCGACGAGGCGTTTAGCCAGAAGGAAAGAAAGAAGCTCAGCTGATATCGAAATTCCTATGCTCTATTAAAGACTACATTATCACAAAAACAAACCGTTACGACAACTTAGCTAAATTTATCTCATTTATGGCACTACATTAATCTTTAGTGTCGTGTAAATCCATCTCTTTCTGAATTGGCTGAATGCTTAAAGAGAGAGTTATTGAACTCAAACAGATTGTTAATTCGCAACCACTTTCATTATTCAGTAGGTATTGCTATTAACAATCGCAAAGTAAATGGCCGAATGCATTTTAACGTGAGAGAAGGCACTACATCTCAATAACCAATACGCGTGTGACAAAGGTGTCAACAACCTCTCATACCCTGCAGAGATCTGCCGGTGATAAGGAAGACCTCAATTGGGAGCTGACCTCTATAGCCGCTAATACAGAGGCCAAGATTTGTACGCTATCTGTTCACGTGCCCCGAGTGACCTTAGATTGTCTGGTATATCTGTACGACATATGTAACAGCAGGATTTATAACTTTCACTCACTGTCTGACACCCGAAAGAGATTTTAATCGAATTTGGGACCGAGGTTCTCAACATTTGGCAGTGGCTACGTGACAGTCTCTCAGTCGGCAGTATTACTTTTATTATTTAGTCAGCGAAAATGTATCCAAACGACATTGATCAGTGACCATTCCGACAAGGTGTCTGTGTTCTCAAACTAAAAAATATGGTATGTCTCACATTTGCTGCCAGGTCATTTGCATAAATAGGATGGAAAGAATGTATTTACTACAGCCTTCAAAACAATCTCGGAATCGACCATAGCTGGGAATGACGATTATCCTAACTAGTAATTAAAAATATATTTACGAAATTTCTCGTAAATTTAATATTTATATGCAGAGAGTGAATAATTTATATGCGACGCAAGTTTTCAGGGAGAAAAATCAGTATGCTACGATTTGTTGACGTCCTGCTAGCAGAACAGTCTGAGAATCTTCACAAGTGACTAAATGCATGAGCAATATACTGATGGATTAAAATATAAACCAACATAAGATAAAAGTGATGGAATGTAGCAGAAGTGATAGCAATAACAGTATATTAAATTTTAAAATACGATCGGATATAATATGAGAAGTAAATGAAATCTGTTACTTAGCAAGTAAAAGTATTGGACGAAGCAGGAATGATGTTAAAGCAGAATAGCGTTAGTGAAAAGAGCCTTCTTGGAAAATAGAATTCTTTTAGTTTCAAGTATATAATCTTTGATTCAGATTTTTTTTTTCTTAAAACTCTATGTGTGGAGCACAGCATTTTCTGATAGCTAAGCGTGGACTAGGAATACCAGAAAGAAGGAAAATCGAAACATTTTTAATGTGGTGATATCGAAAGAAGCTGAAAATTTTAAATGGACAGATAAAGTACGAACTGAAGGTGTTCCTGAAATGATAGAAGAGGGAAGAAATTTGTGGAAGAGTCTTACAGAAAGAAGAGGCAGGATGGTGGGTCACATTTTAAGACATTTGTTAATTTGCCAGTGGAGGGAAAAATCTAAGGTAAGAACTGCAGAGGAAGACAGAGATTATAATATATGAAGCAGATAATTGAGGACGTAGGGGGTAAAGGGTATACTGAGACGATGAAGTTTATTGCAAGATAGGAAGTGACAGAGGATCGCATCAAACCAGTAGAGAGAAACTAATGATAGAAAAAAAATATGCAGAAAGTGACATTCATGTAAAAAGGGTGGAGCGGAAATGGTCGATCCTAGGGTCAATTGACTCCCTACTTAGACATACAAAGTTCAGTTTTCCACGGTTTCCATATATCACTTCAGGTATAAGCTGATATGTATTTTTCTTCATAAGGGATATGGGTGAATTACTAACTATTTGTTGACCGTAATTCTTTACCGGTATTAATGAACTAGTTGTTAAACCCTAACTTTGCTTGAGATAAATATCCATAGGAGTAAATTTCTGAGATCAGAGATAATGAACTGAAATTAAAGTGAACATTGCGCGCATAATCCATCACAGTAGGCTTGATTTTAGTGTATTGCTCTTCTTCCATCCACAGCCTCTCTCGATCCTGCATGTTACTGTTTTGTACCCAAGATAATGGATTTTATCCCGGCTGGGGAGAAATACAAACCTGATGGCCTTCAGAGAGGATTTTAAAGGAGGACCCGTGTGCCGTGTCCTCGGAAAACCAGAAACCCTCAATGAAAAAAACGACGATATTCGAGTATGATAGCTCGGATGCCTTCTAATAATCCCATCAACTGATCAGAGAGAGTTAAAAGTGGTATGTAAACACAAAAGTATTTTTAACCCTTAATTATAATGTTATCTATCTTGACTTCCAGTAACTGTAACGAGTACTCTGGTGTTGATCAAATTCATCAGGGTACCTAAGCAGTAACACGCTAGCCTCTTGGAATATGAATTGCAGCTAGCTCTTCTGAAATCCTGATGCATGCACATACCAAAGGGTCTCATATTTTTAGTCGTTTATTGTCAGGTTCATCAGGCAAAAGTTTCAATTCGAGCAATATCATTATATTTCTATTATACCACGAAACAAAATTCTTACATTCAACATGACTTTTGTGTACGAGCTCATTACGGTCATAGGAGCGTATTCACTGGGTTCCTGGAACCGTTTGACTTAGATCAACAAATTAATTCCACGAAGAATATCCCAAAAGATTTCACACGTTGTACTTTTAAGTACACGTTTATAGGAAGTTTGGAATACAAGGGTTGTGTTTATTTAAGGACTGCGTCGTAGGTTCCTTGTGGAAGATTAATTCCACCACTACTTAATTTTCACGATTAACTTTAGTTCTATTACGTTACTATCCAAGAAAAGGTAAATATTCAGCTTTACTTTATTTAAAACTAGAAGAAGAAATTAATCATTAATTTGTGTTTAAATTGATAATACATCAGGCAGTTTTCAAGCAATTGTTACGAAAAAACATTGCTTTACGAACATCAACTTAACACTGTGGGTAAAATAACAGACTGAGGACAAGGACTGGAACAAATTCATCAGTGGACTTTTGAAGGAGCCATCCCTGAATTCGCTTAGAGTGATTTCGGGAAACCATTCAAAGCCGAAATACGGATGGTCGCTGTTCGAAATTGCGTCCTCCTGAATGCCAGGCCAGAGCGTTACCGTTCACCTGCGTTAGTAAGTATAAAAGATTTTAGCTGGATCAAAGATACTGCAAGCGTTTTAAGACCATCGCAGGTGCAATATACTTCAAGCACTCCTATCAGGCAATGAACCATGTCAATAACTGGAATACACAGCTGAAATGAATAAGGAGTTTTATGCAACCAATAAGGACTAATAAAATCTGGAATGAGCAAATATTGAAATTCTGAAAATTGGATGCTCATAAAGTGAACGGCGTATCAGGTACTACGACACGATTAAAGAATGGTGATAACTGAAGCAGGCTATCGAATTAAAGCTGAACGGCAGAAAATCACTGAAATGTTGACTGACGAGTGAAATTGATGAAGTACGAGATGCAATTAGATTACGGCAGGTAAAGGTCGAGACTGATATCTAAATTTCACACTGTGACAGGAAGACGGCAAGAAAGCTACAGCTCACTCAGTTCTATTGCCTCATAAAGCGGGTTTCCATCTGACGGACAAAACTCTGCCCGCCCCTATTTTGTGAGTACTCTTTCGTATTCATTTCGTGAAGGAATGATTGATAGTGGCTCTCTTCCACATGAAGAGTCATATAATCCACTACCAGTAGTCCAAGATCCAGCTACATGATTTCTGCGTCCATCTGTTATTTGATTGAAATGAAGTTTTTATGTATAATTATTAGTAGCAGAATATTTTTTTGCCGGATTGCCTATCAAAATATGGTCGCAAGTATATTTAGTTAAATTTTCAAAAAAAAAATAATAATTCGTTCACTTTTTTAAAATTAATTATAATTCATTTCAAAGAGAGACATGTAAGGAACATAAAAAGTTTGGGTTTGAATCCCCGTCCGGCCATCTAGATTTGGTTATTTCATATTTTTTCCAAATAACCTTAAGTGAATGTCGAAATCGTTCCGTCTATTAGGCTATGGCCGAATTCCTTCCCGTTCCATGCCCCCAGTCCTCTCCCGCCTCTAATGACCACGACGTCGAGCAGGTGTAAAGCCATTAGAAATAAAAATGTTTCTTCTGACAGCTTAGCTGGGAATGTTTCTCCCGACTGCTTAGCTGCGACGTAATGAGAGATTGATTAGTTGAATTAGACATACAGTGGCCACCAAGAAATTCTGTGATGCTGAAAAATGTAGTAAGGTATTAAAATTTTGTAATTCGTGCAGCAACAAGATAAAGATAAATGATCAGGGGATAACTCAAACATACAGAAGAACAGAATAGATATGTCCTCCGTGGGTTTCATGTAAACTAAGCTTTATTCATGGCTTTGTTGGCACAGAATTAATCGTGAACAAATGAACATAACTATACGTAGGATAACTGGCTACAATCTTTTTGTTTTTGCTAGCAGGCTAAATATATTTTTAATTTATTTAAATATATACTTCAAACTACTGTTATTTTCCAAAAAAAATGCTATTTGTGATCATTAAATATGTATTTTTGTTAATGTTTTGATCAGATTTTAATGTGGTGGCTTTTCCTAAGTGAAGTAGAGTGATAACATTTAACCTCACATACTAATTCAACCCTTGGGCAAGATGGCAAAACCTCAAACTCTAGTTTCATGCTGTCCTGGTGTTTAGTAGACCGTGCGAAACATATCAGAGCATATTTCTGCCCTTTAAGAAGGTGGAAGTATATCGGTCGGAATGGAATTTTATAGGAGAAGGCGTCAACGGGACAACACAGAAACTATTTACTCCGGCCTCGGAAATTTCCCTTGCAAATTTTCTAAATTAGTTGACTATTTTTAGTATGATGTGACATAAACGGACAAAGACATAAAGAGTGAAAAATACTTTAAAAATTGATTTCAGGTATCTGCAAATAGACGATCCCCGTCATTTTCAGGTGAAAATGTATTCAAAATCGATGCCGGGATTGGGAGGGGGGCGGGGATATTCGTAGCCAAATGAGTGACAGATTCTGTCGAAGTACCTTTAAACTTCTATAGCTTGGTTAAAAAGAGACATAGTGCCACTCTGTTGGTTTCGTTTTAAAGAGAAAAGATGAAATAAGTTTATTTTTTATTTTTATGGAATTCGGCTACTTAGGCCACACGGCCAGCTCAATGTGATTTTCATAACCCTTCCAGTGAACCAGTTCCTCCAGCACTTTGTTGTTACTAAGTATGGACACCACAGGACTGACACGACATTCACACACACACAACTCATAAACTAGAACTCATTCTAGGATCCAAGTCTGTATCTCAATAATTAAAAAAATAAGTCTGTGAATTTGAAAAATTATGAAGATTTTCCTACTTTGTTAAAAAGTTCTGATATATGAGGGAAAAGTAAAATTGGAATTTCAAAAATTGGGCTCTGATGCGTAGAGCGTAAAATTGCAAAGGAAATGACACCAAAAATGTTGGGTACGAACCCAAAACCAACACGCAGTACATTAGGGAATATAACGGCGTAAGTGTGCTAGGACAACTCAAGCGGCTTTCGTTGCTGACGAGATGGGGAGACCCATCAAACCAACTTGGAATACTCAATATGGCGGCGGGGGCTTAAACTTCGATTTTAACCGGAACCGACAACTACTTTAAAAAAAAAAAAAAGAACTTTATTAGACAACTACCTTACGATTAAATCTAGTGAAATATATATTATTACATTTGTTTATGATTTCCCAAATTTAATTTCATTTTGATATACACAACTCACGATTTCACGAATATAACGCCTGTAGTGCCTGACATTCCCTAAACTAATTTTTCTCTCCTGTACTACGTTCAATATGCAGAGACAGTCCCGTTACTGGTTTGTATACCCTGTTCACTACACTCTGACGGCTCAAGGTCAAGTTCCCCTGGCACCGCTCCTCCTCTCACCACCCCTTCCTTCCATGCCTCTCTGAGCTAACGACTGTGTCCACGTAACCGAGTGTCTAATTTTCCATTCACACGTCGGGGGAAGAGCAGTGGAGGGGGGATAGAGCAGACTGACCTTGAGCCGCCTCACTTACGGGCTATAACAGTGCAGATTATTGAGGACAATAAAACTCGAGTATGAGAGTAGTGTATTTCGAGCTTAATGAGATTTGTTAGCATGTCACTCTAGAGGCGCCAGTGTAACCGGATGAATACATTTGTTTTTCAGTTCGTGACACCATTGATTTTCGAAAATCTCTAGAGACAAATGCGGGCATGATTCTTTAATGTAGTTCATGGCCGGCTATTATCCAGTTCATTGGCAGTAGTAAACTCCGGGCTCGTATGATCTAGCTTTTGACAAAGCCACATGCTGTGTTTGTCGTTAGTATAAGCGCTGATGATGAGATTGTTGTAAGTGGGATGTTTGTAGCGCATGGCACAGCACGCAGTCACTGGATCGAAGGCTAGCGGCATTCTGAGTTCAGGGACATGAGCAAAGAGCGCTGCCTTACGGGCTCATGCCAACTGGTTTGGTGCTCTATGCATTTTCGACAGATAGGCGTCGCACAGTTCACTCGTCAGAGATCTCCTTGAAAATCGATTCGAGTCATTTCCCTGATTTCCAAGAGTTCACCAATTGATTAGTGGCTACAGCGCCATCAGACCTTGGCTTTTACTGCTTGTAATTGACTATTAGCGATGGAGAACGTTTAGTCATTAAACGAAATTACATGTAGAATAGAAAGCTGCACTGCACATGGTCATGGTGTTATGTAAATTACTGGTCAAACCATCGAAAGATTGCACAGCTGTGTTAATGTTTATTCGTTACAGCAGACGACATCCGAAATTTCTATGGAGGCATGTTAGCTAATCAATTAAGGTAAATTGGAATAATCACTTAAAGAATCAGTACAATGCCGACACAGGTCTAATCTTGACAGTAGGAAACAAAAACAAAACTGCAATACAGTCATAAACAATTATGTTTTTTTTTTAAATTTTAACCTCCCAAAGGGTGACCGTTTTATGTGTCGACCCCAGAAACGTAGCATTCGCATGCTGATGACCACTTGTTCGAAACCGGTCTAGGATATGGATGGTGTTTTTAATTAAATGTTGTGTTCGTCTGACGTTTTACTAGCTTTGAAAGTAACAGAAAGCTTCGAACGAATTATATATACAGCTGTCATAAAGCTTTGGAGCCAGTTGTATAACTTGGTCAACCAAATAAAAAGAATAAAAAAGTATTTATCTACATCTGTATCTACATCTGCACTCTGCAATTCACAAAATTGTGGGTGGCAGAGAGTGGTTTGTATAAAACCTTATCTCTACTTTGTGCATTCCAATAGCACGAGGGAAGAAAGAATTCATATAAGCATCAGTGCGGCATCTTATTTCTCTAATCTTATCTCTCCTGTCATTGTGACTCTAGTAGGTTGGTGGACGTAGTATTTCATCGCACTAGTAAATGGAAGTGGGTGTACGCATTTTTACCAATAACTTTAACCGAAACCTACGTCGTCTACCAGAGAATCCCAGCCCAATCTACGAATCAATTCTGTGAATCTTTCGTACGGACTGTGACAAACAGTCACGAGTCTAGCGGCTCTTCTCCGTACTTTCTCTTTACTGTCAATCAACCCCTTACGAAACTGATACCAAGCGGCATAACAGTAGTCCAAATGAGGAACAAAGACAATGTAAATAAGATCCAGTATTCGATAAGTATCACCATACCAAAATATGTCTGTAAATGTCGTTGTTTTGGTCCCATAAATATATAAGCATATTTAAATTAATGAAATTTTATGTGGAAATACTATCATCGATTGATACCAAATCTTAGGCCATGGCAGATATAACTTCTTTACGCATAAGTAGGGAACAATTAAGAAGCATTTTTTTTTTTCTGCAGGAATCTACCTACCACGCCATTATGGATTTCTCTGCTAGAAATTACAGCAGTTCCGTGAAACGACTGCACAGGAAACTGTGTGTCTACTTGTCCTGAATCTCTGTTTTAGCTCAATTACCAATTTGTTTTATTTATAGTTATTTTTGTGTTTTGTAAATGCAATTCTATATATAGCGAAGCTTGTAGCTCTATGTATAACTATTATATTTAATCCCTGTTCTTATTGCATACGAAATAACCTGAAATGACTCCAGACGAATGGAGGGATGATTCCTCGCAAAGACCATTGCCGAATTCCTTCCTGTTTCTACGACGAGGCGTATAGCCATAAAAAGTCTATAAAAACTCTACGAAACATGTTTTGCAAATCTTTTATTTGATTCCTGTAGCCCTGTTCCTTTTTACCTACCATCTTATTTCCAATATTACATTTTATGTTGCTGTTAGCCAGCTTTTTTCATTATCTTCCATAATAAGTTGACTGTCTTACAAAACGTATTAGCATAGTTACTGACCAGCTTGAAATTAAGCTATAAACGTACCGCTCCTGACATACGTTACTCCAGTTAAGCAACAAAGAGAAATCTACCGCTTTGTTTCGGTCGGCGGAGTAATAAGAATATAGAACTCCTGCCACTACCTAGTGCAAGTCCTTCTCGTCACCCAATCAACATTTTTTTTTTTTTTTTACGCAAGAGTTTTGAACGACGTATTACATATTCGTATTTCGCGTGCCGATTACAAATCGCAGCTGTCAAGACACAGCACTTAGCTAACTGTTTCCAAATGAATCATAACTCATGCTCCTTTCTGTAAGAGGCAAGTCACGATCTCGATTTACTAAAATCGAGTTCGCCTTACACTTCAAAGTGACAATCGGTGGGTCGGCTTTCCTGCTCTCTAATCACTGAAGCTGTTATCTCAGAATTACCCGGACTAGGAAAACAGCTAAATCATTTGGTTTCGAAACATTTAGGCAAGACTAAGCCATACGATACCGTCAGAAATACTTCCTTTCGTGTCAGTGATTTTGGATAGAGATAATGCAATTCAACGTTGCAGCCAACGTAGCAGACGAATACGTACAACAAACAATCGCTTTCAAATTGATACTCTCCTATTTTCGTGTTTTTCGTATCGTGAACTTTAAAAAAAAAAAATCATTTCAATTGTTAAGCATGGAGTAATTTATAGTAAACCCTTATTAGAATTATTTTTATTTCTTACAATTAGGCTAGTAGATGACAATCCGTTTTTACTTGTAAATAAATGTAATATTCACTGTACTGAGCTCATTACATGCGGTACAGCTGTAATGTTTCAGAGAAAAACACTATATTGAATAGGAAGTGTGACCTGAACTTTTAGTCAGGAGGCGGTAGAGCGTCCAACTGCGGCCCGAACGACCTGGGTTCGATCCCCCGACGAAGCCGAGGATCCTTCCTCGAAGTTTAAAATACGGAACGGCTCCCCAGGCTCTCCAATGAGTAACGTGGAGGAAACTCCACGGGAAGGTAAAGAACGGCCGGAGTTTGGCGCCGACCTCGTCACATCCGTTCTAGTGTCGAAGGTTGTAATGGGAGTGCGGAGCTCTACCTTCGCGAATCCGACGGGAAGCAGCAGGAGCTGTCACAACCCCGTGACCGTTACCTTACTTATTCTAATTTAGGATCTGTAATAAATGGTAAAGGACTTGACCTAAATTTAGTCCTGAAACATATACATTTTTCACATTCTATATTAACTATTTTTAATATGGTTACTCAGTATTGCACCTAAAATAAGAGTTAAAAGTTTGTTTTTCGGAATATGCGTTTCGTATTTTTGCTTAACTCAACTTCCGTGTCCTATGTAAAAATGAATTCATTAGTACTCACCGATGTGTATCTAGTAATATTGTGTTAACTAATGCTAATAACTATTTAAACTTGATACACTGAAGAGTCAAAGAAACTTCTCCCACTGAATTTTCTACCTGATAATTATAATTATTCAATAATGACGGTGGCTATGGCTAAATTCAAATATGGAAGTGTGTCCCAGCATACAAGCGCAGTCCGACATCAACAACGACAATAAATATGGAACATTTGACACACGCCGTCGGAGATACAACAGTTCGTTGGAGGAAAATCAAAACAATCTGCCTAATGTGCATGCGAACGACGAGGTTATATAACCAGCCGTCAGCAGAGGATAAATCAGCCCCAGATTCCCCAGATGAAGGCCACGGGATGGGTGCTGAAACGTTGGCAGTTACATCATTGAAGCAGTGAAAAACCCGCAATAAAGTAAGTGGAATTTATTCTGTTCTTCCTGATAAACATAGTTATAGTATATGAACAATCATGGGGATCGAAAATAATTATATGGGGTATAGCCTCTACAAATACCACTGAAAATGAGCTTATAAGAGTGGCACTATCCACATATTGAATAAAAATTGCATCCTGCTCTACACCAGTAACTGTAGCTACTTGAGGAAGGGAATATAAAGAAACTGGTAGCGCTTTCCCGGCAGGCAGCATAGCGCAGTAACGATGCTGCGTTCTAAGTGAAGCTCTAATTTTTGCCGCAGTGTTCACTTATGAGCATTAAGTACTTCTCATCGCCGAGGGACACTTCGATCATGGTGCACTGACGTGCATTCGTTGTTGCTTGGCGCAGATTCTTTTTACCTTTGCAGGTTAGTAGAGTTGTAAAAGACTTTTTTTCCTAAAAAACAATAAAACCTAGTTTTATTATTAAAATATCCAGTTTCTGTTTCACGATACTTTATGGAAAATCTATAAAGTTCATAATTCTTCATTAAATTTGTATTTCTTGTTTTACTATTGAATTTTTATTCGCTTTCCATAATCAAATTTTGATTATGTATGTATCTCATTATTTACACTGAAAAAAGGAAGGAAAAGAGCTTCCAGCTACGTAATTAAACATTGAAGAGACGATAGATTTTTTTCTCTTCAGTTACTAACCCATATTTAATTGGTGATTGATTTCTTGTGACAACTGTTCTACTATCATATTAAGTGCAGAATGTAATCTACACTAATATTATAAATGGGAAAGTAACTGTCGCTCTGTCTGTGGTTACGTTTTCACGATTAAACAGCTGAACCGACTTTGATTAAATTTGACAAGAAAATATTATGCATCTTTAGGAAGGACACAGATGCTTTTTCGGGATAAATAACATATTTTGTCATAAAATTTTGAAAACTAACGAATGGTGACAGAGAGACGTGTGTCTCTGTCATGTTACATCTGTCGTTCAGGCTTTATTTCTCTCGCACTGAGTCTGTGTATGATCTGTTCATATGAGTGTATTTCATGTACAGACACAACCTTTTACATAGCTTACAGCTTTCTATATCCAATTCTAGCAATAAAATTCTAAGTACACGCGTACGAAGTTGCGGGTATCAGCTATAATCTATAACCTGATTGACTTGATTCTTTCACCATTTTTTGGATTACTAAATAATCCTTATGAATGGGTTTCTTGTGAAATAACTAATTTCTCCGTCTTTTACAGTAACATAAGTTCTGTACCTTTCAACTTAGATGTTTGTAATCATGCAGTATTTTAGATCTTATTACCCTAATCGTAGTTATAATATACGGATAAATCATGGGGTCGGAAAATAATTATAGGGAGGTATTGTAGGGGGGGGGGGGGAGCGCGAATGAATGAAATATTTATTTGGAAACCTACCGAATCTGAAAATAGTTAAATTGCCACAATTTTTACAAGTTTTTGGTGAATAACTGTTTGCATATCTAGATTTCTAGGCCGTATTTAATGGATGTTTTACTAATAATAGGTTTTCATGTGGTTTTTTCCCCTCTAGTGCAGCTAAAAATATAAAAACTTCGTTTTGGCACACGCATTTTGATTTTATTGGATCACCAATGGCGCCCTAAACAAGTTTTGTACTCATTTTGATATTGGAATACTATGATTATTTAAATGATAATAATAATGTAACCAACGTTTAATAACACATTGTTATTATTATTATTTTACATAAACATAGAAGTCCAGGGCACGGATGATGATCTAATAAAATCAAAACTCGTATGCCAAAACGAAGTTTTTATATCTTCAGATAGATAAAAACCACATGAAAACCTATCATTTACACATCTAATCCCGCCTTCATTTCCGAAATAACTATTGCATAAATTCTTTCCCCATTTCCAATGGTATGTAGTCCCCTAAATATTACATGAAAACAATAGCATATTACAATTTTGACCCTTCAATACATAATTTTTGAGAGAGAATTTCTGCAAATCTTTTCCTTTGATTTTTTTCGGTAAAGAAGATAGCGTATAAACCCCGCGTGCGGTCTCTTCTTTATTACTGTCGTTTGTATGGGATCCATATCGGCAGGGATTGATTACTAGTATCGAGAGAGTGTAGCCAGGTTTATCAATGGTTAAGGTGTCTAACAGGGGATCGAAAGGTACTCGGTTCGAATCCCTATCTCAGTGGAGATTTTCAGAGGCCCATAACCCCACCTTCACCTCTGGCACAACTTTCAGTGTGATGTGACGTACGCCAGAAAACTTCCGTGGTTCGGATCCCACCGTAAAGTTTACATCCTCTTTATTCGGCAGAATTACGGGGTAAGGTTAGGCTACGAACTACCCATCCTACCTCTAATACTGGGCTACGTAAACCTCCTTCGGGAGAATTCAATCAACCTTTGAGTTGAATACCAAGTGAGCAGCTGCATTGGCTAGTGTCACGGACTTGAAGCTAAGGTTGGGATGGGATTGTCTGGCATACTGGCGACATAGAGTCCGATCGACTATATCAACAGGCTTGCAAACACTCATCTTTATTTAAGACATTTGGGTCGCAATGACAGTAGTGATAAAAACCATGGATGTAAAATTCCACACTGATGCTTATACAGTGCCATTAGTGACAGGATCGTGCAAATATAAAATTAATCCAAGCAGCCTCTGCCACCCACAAGTCTGAGAATTGTGTAAATGTGGAATGAATTCGATAAGTCCCTTTCAGAAAAAGTTTCAAATATTTTATTTATTTTTACAAACTGATAGCATGCCTAATTAATTTGAACTTCACTGATTTTTGTGTGTGGGGGGGGGGGATGTGGGGGGGGGTAACTGATGGGAAGGTATCATCTGTCGGTATACCATGCACGCTATGTTTTATAATTTATTTGTAAAACGTGTATTTTTGAGGAGGTAATTTTGGATCGTACTATCTCTCGCAAATGTAATAATGAAAGACCACCTTTTAATTCGATCAGGACAGCAGATACGTTAAGCATAATTGTTTGAAGCTGGATACATTGCACTGAATGCTGTTTAACATCTGACGCTCCAAAGACGCTGGTAATATAATATTATGAAAAGCAAATATAACCAATATCTCGTAGTTCATTATCCTTATTTATTTTAAATGGCATTTTGCCCGTTGCCGCTATCATTGTAGCCGCACTGTGGTTTGTTTATAGTCTGGGTTAAATTTATGCTACGAGCATACGAGGTTATAATTCGCAATGTAAGGTGAACACGAGTTTTAATTAAAATCGTCCTTGCTTACTTGAAACTCATACCCGAAACTCAACTGAAGGACGTAATTCAGTGTAATCAGTATGCACTGTTTTCGTGACTCAAGGCGTCGTATCAATAAACTCCTCATTCAACAGTATTACTTCTAATATAGAACAATGCAGAATCCCGTAGTCCATTTATCTTCAACCATCCAGTGATATTTTTCACTTCAGACTAAACAGTATTTGTGTGAAGAAATATATTTCATTATACCTTGAGAAAATTACTGATTTCCTGTATTATTTAAGTGTTTAGTGGAATTCTACTCTTACACTTATCCTTTTCTAATCATTCGACCGGCATTATTGAGTAAGCGGTTAATTTTGGGGTCTGACATTCTAGAAGTTATAGGTTCGATCCCCGGTCGGGCTATCTTCATTTCCGTTCTCCGTAATATCTGTAAATCGCTCCAGGTTAATACCAAGCTGGTTGCTTCAGAAAGCTATCAACTAATTCATGCCCACTAGTACAATTTTTCAGTTCAAATCAAAGTTTGTATGCGTTAGGTTGCAATACTTTCTGAGCTAAGAGTATTTTCAACAAAATAGGGTGAATACACTGATGAGCAAAAATATTACGACTATTCGTTTAATGGCGTGTTGGTGGAACGCAACACGGCAAGTCCTTGGCAGGTTTCCGAAAGTATCTGGAACCAGAAGTCTACACACAGGTCACGCAATTCCCTTAAATTACAGGCTGGTGATTTGTGGGCGCGGAGCTGGCGCTCGATAGGTCCCAGATGTGTTTGAGATCAGGCAAATTTGGTGTACAAGACATCAACGTGAGTTCACTGTCATGATCCTCAAGCCACTGTAGCACGACTCTTGTGACACGGAAAGTTATCCTGCTGGAAGATGCCGTCGCCTCGTTGAAGACATGAAACTTGAATGCATGCAGGTGTTTCGCAATAATTTTCTCTTAGTCCACAGCTGACATGGTGCCTTTGATCACTACCACCGGTCCCCATGAAAGCCCAGGTGAATGTCCTCCATAGTATAATACTAACCCTACCGGCCTGCGTCGTGGAAGTCTGCATATCCGGAGACGGACATTGACCTAGTGTAGCAGAAAACGTGATTCATCCGACCAGGCGACACGTTTTCACTGATCCACGGCCTAGTCTCGATGATCTCGTCCCCAATGCAGTCGTAGTTGACGATGTTTGGTCAACATGGCCATTTGCTGCGTAGCCCCATGTTCAATAATGTGAACGGTGTGTTCCGAAACAGTTGTGTCTGTATCAGCATTGTACTCTGCCGTCAGTTCTGCCTACCCTCCTTTACAGAGCGGGCCAGCATCCAACCTCCGCGTTCTGTAACGAAGCGTTGACATCCACCACCTTGTCGCCTACACCGTTCATCGACCACTTTCCACTAATGGTCACTACAATAGCATGCGAACAGCAGAACAGCGTCGCCGTTTCCGAGATGCCAGTTCCCAGACACAGGGCCATAACAATCTGCCCTTTACAACTTATTTCCCCCTTTGCCACATGTAGAATCACTATAATGCCCCCCCCCCCTCCCTGGTTTCTTTTCCGCTTAAATATTTACCCCATGACATAACCGCAACAGGCCGGCCTCGGTAGCGTAGGGGCTAGAGTGTTAGCTCCACGTGCCGAAGGTCGCCGGTTCGAGTCCGGCCGAGGGCATGGGTGTTTGGTGTATGTGTTGTCTCTATGTCATGTCCATCGTGTTGTGTCTAGAACCACTTGGAAAAATGATACACTGTGAAGCAATGAAATACACTGGATGATTCAAAATACACTTGAGTTGGCTGTATGGCCTCGAAGCCAAAAGCCATTAAAAAAAAAAAAAAAAAAAAATAACCGCAACATCACCAGATGATATTTAATTTCGAGTTGGGTAAAGATGATAGTATTTAGGCTCTTCAGTGTATATCAAAGCAACCTAAAAATTAAAATATCCTATGTAATAACTGTTAATGAGATAAATATGGTAGCAAAAATTGGCTAAAACTGATTCTGGACGTGGAGCTTAAATTATGGTAGCTAACTCGTACCCTCCGCAGCCAAAATCATCTGTTATTACATTAAAACTTGTCTTCCTCCACAATGTTTTCCCTCTAATTGTACTCTCAATTAAATTATGTTACACCTTTTGTCTCAAAACGCGATCCAATATCACATGTTTTGTTTGTAAGATTCGTCTGTTCACCAACTGACTACCTGAAAATTCGTATGTAATTCGTTTCAGTATGTAATGAGTTTAAATTCTATCTCTTCTTACCTGTACATTCATTTTATAAAAGTTACTGATAGCAAAAACTAGCCTACCTATGGCCACTTATTATCTGGCATATTTTATGTGCACGTCACTGTCTTGTTTGGAGGGACGGATCATTGGAATTTCTACGTTGTGAAAATTCTGCTGTCGCGTCCGCCCACGTCATCAATGGTGCGCGTCGAGAATTGAAGATCACCTGCGAGCCATCGGGAATAGGGAACTCAGCACGGCATATTCACTCACTCATTCTCCATTTAAATCCACTACAGAGTCATATTGTATAGATATAAGTCATTCACACTTAAGAGAAATGTTTCGCGAGTGATATACGGTTAATAGCGAGGTTGGTGGTTTAAAGTAGTATGGAAGAAGAACCGACTTATTTGTAGCAATTATTTATTCGTTGCATGAAGTATATACGTAGAAAAACACTTACAACGTCTTACGAAATAATTATAAATCATGAAAGGTTTCCCCAACATACACAAAAATATCCTAGAAGCTCTAGAAAACACACACAGTTTATCAATATCTCTGGCGGTGCTGCAATCTAGCACTCATTATCAACGTCAAAGAAACCTAGTAGCCTGACTCTGAACTATCTCACTTCGTAGCATTTTTTTATTTGTCAACTGAAATATCGAACTGTAATGCGATCATGGACCGTTCAAAAGTTTCGAAATGCAGTGCTGCTATCTAGAGGTATGCGAAAATCCTTACCAATGCAGCAAAGCCTAGCAGTCGACTCAGAACTATCACACACTTGTCACCATCATTGTTCATAATTTTGCCATTTACCGGTTGAATTTTTAAAAAAATGTTTTGTTAGTTAGATATATTACTAGACCGGAGCACTCAATTATCGATTTTGATTAAGTATCAAAATAGGAAGATCGGTCGTCACCAAAAATACACCTTTTGGAAATAATATATATGATGATCTTACATTGTGAAACTATTCTGGGTAAAGTGGCTGTGTCTGCCCTTTTTTGCGGTATTTCGAAAAAACTACGTAATAAATTTGGATAGGTTTTTTACGGTTTGAAAGCTGTAATTTAAAATCTAATTTATAACTCCGTCATCTGAAGCCGGTATATCTGTTCTGAATATAAAAGTAAATTCATGTTGTCGTAATGGTCTGGAGAATATGTTTTTTTTTTTTGGCTTCACTATCCACCCTTATCGTCGCCACCTAGCCTATCCCGGTAATACTACCGGGTATAGGACACCAACAGTTAACGTGGAATCCGAATCACGGAAGAATTCTGGTGTAGCAAGCTGTGTCAGAGGTGATGGTCGGGTTAAGGGCCTATAAAATTCCTGCCGAGACAAGGATTCGAAACGGGGACCTTTCGATCTGCAGTCAAACGTCTCAACCACTGATTTTGTTGACCTTTCTCTTTGGTTTTTTTCACTTTTTTTCGACCTTCTCCATGCCTTATAGCCGTTCTTCTTTCTCCATTTTAAACCTTCCTCGGTTTGATTTCCCTAGCATTTGTCTCTTACTCGGTCTTAATAATTCCTTCAATTATTCTCCTATTACAATTAAAATGTCTGCAAAGAAGCTCTTCTTTTGAGTTTGTTTTGTTTCATTCTTCTATTAAGTGGAACCAGTATTCTTGTTTTATTTTGCTCCTGTTTGCATATGTATAGCAGACGACGTGTCGTAGTAGCCACACTTGGTCTTATGTTTCGCGTCGGGATTTGCTTTACTCCCTGAGCCACCATTAGATTGGCTCCGTTCCGTAGCTTCACATAAGTTATAGATTTATATAACGGTGGGTGGTATATTGGCGACGTTCTTATATTTAAAGTCGTTGATGATAACGAGCTAGTGAATCATATTCCTTAAGCGTTCAGTGAATAATTGGTTTGAGCTTTAAATTATGTATTCATTTTCAATTAGTTTGCAAAATCTATATGCAAATGTTTCTACTGATATTTAGGATAAAACATGTTGCTTGTAACAAGTGGAGAAAATCAAGAAGGGATGTTAACATTGTTTCATCTTTCAAGAACAACTGTAATTTTTGTGATTATTATAGGTCGTAGTTCTTATTTTATTTAATTTTTTTCTGGCTTTACTCTCTATCAGAGTCGTTAAAGTAGAAATGTCAGCAGTAAAATTCAATCTGCCGATCCTAAAATGTCATGATAAAAGATTTCACCACTTGTAAATGGGAAAGTGACCTGCTGGTATAGGAACATAAACACACAAACGTCATTATTCGACTAAGTAAAGGCTTAAATCTAACTGAATAAAACGTTGCTGTTGTAATCCATCTCAAGATAAAGACAAATCATACTATTGTTCAAAAACTTCAAGACAGTGAAACGTTTTATCCAAGGCTGCATGAATGGAAGAAAAAAATATTTTGACACCTTTACCGCTTATTTGATAACCTACCGAAACAGTTATGTGTGAACCAAGAAAAATTTTGCCAAGTAAAATTTAAATGAGCCATATTGCTAAACGAAATAATGTCGCATTAAATAAATATTCATATTAAAATACACACATATCGAAGGACTAGGAGACATTTTCACACTTTCAACTATTTCCCCAGGTGGTCAGCTATTAACTTCTTACCACATTGAACACAGGTTGCATCTTTTCGCTGGGTTTTCCAGATATTTATTTTCTCTGCGGCATTTCAGATTATGTGTCGGTTATAAAGTTCAGCAACTTATTGCTCGATGTTAGAGTTTACGTGAATCCCTTTGTAGAATCAAATTTTAGTTAGTAGAATTATAGCACGGAATTATTCTTCTGTTTATTAACGTCTTACCTGTTTCCATGCGGTTACCATAGGGAAGTTTACCATCCCCCTCCCCCATGGCAACGTCTGGAAAGGTTATCTGCAGTGATTTCCCGTTGCGTTCCTCAGTGTTTCAGTGTGAATGACTGTGATAGTTTGTGTGTTAACTGTAGAGTGTAATTGTTGTCGTGGATGTGAGATGGAAGCAGGGTGAGGGTGAAAACAGGTGCCGGCCCATTCAGGCCTACTCTTCGGAAAGACAGCGAATGCCGCCGGGCTTACCGTGCCCATCCGCCGGACGAAATATCAACAGCGTCATATGCCTTCACTCCACATGCACTGTGGAGAGGTTTGGGATTTAACCCAGGACTTGCGTACACAATCTGGTGCTTAGGAATTGTGCACCATCACCTCTCATACCTTGCCGGCCAAGTACTGATGATGAAAATTTCTTCTACCATCAGGACTGGAACCAGCTAACCCCGTGTCAGTGCCTGACATCATCACGGCGTTGCAGCCAACGGAGCCAGTGGGTTGGGTTAGCACGGAATTGAGAAAGAGTAAAAAGATCATGTAAATCAGGGTATTAATCAGGTACTGTAATTCGTAAAACTGGTGAAGACTGATTTCAAGTTGCTGAACACCACATAACTTTCATAATGTCTCAGAAGAGCCTGCTGCGTTTCAAACGTGTATCTTCATCTTTGGCAGGTTCCGGCGCGGCCTATCTTATCGTTCTCATTAGAAACAGAAATGTTGGCTTGATTTCCTGCACTGCACGTTGGGAGGAAGTGCTGTGCTGGGTGAGCTGACTCTGATAACAAGGCGACCCACGCTCCAACGTAGGAATTCCTTTAAATGCTACCGTCATCAGTCTCAGCATCGCTGAATGATTTCACGTCCAACGTAACATTACTTCAATTAGTCTCAAGTTTTTCTGAAAAATTAAAAATATTTTGTCACGAGCAATTACTGATCGAAAGATTAATGAGGGTTGGTTTTCTACATCTCTTTGATGTCAAAATAACCTGTTGTCCACACTTGGCTGATATAACCTCAATTAGTTTTGCTTTAATCCACCCGATTGCTTGATCAACAATGTAAAAAAACAGCGACCAAATGCATTAGCTCCAAATTTGGTTTACTTCACCATTTATCCTAACGTTCCGAATAATCTATGACAGAAGAATTTCCCTGCATTAAATGGCAAAATACTAAGATTGCATCCATACTAATAAATTTTTCCATTGTGTCATATGTATGACTTTTGAACTTTCTGACTTCAACCTTCACGCAGATACGAAATATTTTTCTAAGGGCCCAAAGTGGCTGTTTTAAAACATGTTTGTTATCTTTACTTAATCATAAAGAAAAACATTTAATTTTAAAACTTATTTACTTTTTTTATGTAGCGCACGCCCCGGTGGCAATTTTCCTAAATATAAATTTCTCCTCTTTTTTGAACCCGCCTACTTATGTCCTCTGCAAATGTTAGTTGTAAATTCTTTCAGTGTTTTTGGTCAAAAAAATTAATCAATTTCCTTTGTAATTTATTCCAATACCTGACCCCATTACCTACGAAATAAAAGTTTCCCTCACTCCCATGCCTGAAATCGAGTGCCAGCTTGTGGTAATGGCCATCTTTTCCCTTCCATGCACCTTTATTAATTCTTTCACCAATATCTTTCCATGCCTCATCACAAATTTACGCCTTATACACCCCCCCCCCCCCCACTCTCTCCTGTCATCCAATGAATCACATTTTAGCTCCATCACATCAGTTACTGATTGTGTTCTGCAGTTTTTGCATAGAAATACCTGTACCCTCGTCCATAAGTCTAAATTAGTCTCTTGGAAAAGTGTTGGAAAAGCTGCATTTAAACTTTATGCTAATTATTATGTCTAATTTTCGATAATAACAGTGGCAAATTGCAATAGAACACTGAATTTGGAGATATTTCATCAAAACAAGAACACTCTTTCTGTTCCATCACTCCATCTCTTCCGTTATTCTGTGATAATTTGTTTCCATATATCCACTAGCTGACCCGGTCACGCGTTGCTGTGACTTACTAATTATAGTACGTTGGATTAATGTTATTCTAAACTTCCACAAGTAGTCAAATTAATATTCACTAATAAAGACAAAAACATTGAAGTCGATTTGGAAATTCAAATGTAATTGGTAAAGAGTTACGAAGAGTTGAAATTAAGGACAAACGATCATAATTTACATTTCATTACAAATTACTTAATTGAAATTATATAAAAATTGATATTTATAAAATAAATAAATATTTTTTTTTTTATTTATATAAACTGAAATTTCAGTTATATCTTCAGTCATACTGTTTTTATATTTCCCCACAAACTCGAAGATTGTGTTGGATAACATGTCAAAATAATTGCAAACAGTTTGACGAATACTATTCGGCGTGGCTGTCAACGCTGCATCAGCAAGTGTCAGGTCCCAATAATTGTTGTCTACCAGCGACATGCATCTTGACATGTATTGAACACTCGACATGTATTGAACACTCGACCATTAACTGTTCGTAAACATTCGAAAGAAGCTGGTCCGGGAACATTCACCAATAACAAACGCTGAAAGAAACATTCACGTTGTTTTGGATGCACTGTGGAAAGTCTTTGCTTTGAATATGGCTGCGATCGAAGGATGTGGTTCTCCTTGTTTACGTGGCTACCATTTTTTACCTAATTTGTTCCATGAAAAATAGCTTGGAACATCGGTATATAATAATGTTTTTTGCGAATTGGCGGAACAAATCAGATTTTTGACACAATGTGAAAAATTCAGTTTGTGGTTTGTCGTTTTTGGTGGCTCAAATATTCTTTGGAAAATATTTTCTTCGGTGAAATATACACGTTAACCGTTTTCAAGATGTATTGCAAGATGGAAGGGTCTCTTTCATGGGTGCGAAAACTAAAAATATGCCAGATAGCTTCGTTGCTGCTGATGTATCTACCTATTTGGTATCGTGTTATTTCGTCAATTTTATTTACATTTTGAACTTCAAATACGGCCAAATCACTGCCTTTATTAACATATTTGCAAAGGTACTTAATGTATTTTACAGAACTGCAAAACTCGACATTAATATGAGCCTTATACATTTTTGAAAGCAATGGTGAGTATGATACCACCCACTGATTGTCAATTTCAACTTGGTTTCTGGAATTTGACATTCGCATTGTAAATGTTTGGCCACCATTCTCAGCGTTTCTGCGGCGATACAACGGATAACCATCGATATCCGTAATAGTATCATTCGTATATTCATTTGGAAAACGCTTCTTACATTTTCCACCTTCCATGCATGGCGATGTCATTTTAAAAGCACAGCACGGTCCGTGGATCGAGTGACTGGTAACAATATCAAACAATTCTTGATCAATTAATGGGTCCGGAATTTCGGCTGAAATTATTTCATCAATACTTGATTCAATACCAATTTTAAGATCTACTACAAAATTATTAATAACTTTTGGATCGGTAAGCTTTGAAGTTACATTATATTTAAGCCCTTTGCTTAAAATTGGTATTGAATCAAGTATTTTAGATAGCGTCAAACAAGTCAAAATAGCACACGAATGTAATAACATCATGGAAAAAGAAATTGCTTTACAATCGAATGTTTATGATAATGAGCAGAAAGTAGTTAGAACTATCAATCGTAAATTAAGCGAAAACAAAGCTTTAATAACTAAAGCCGATAAAGGTAATACAATAATTGTTGCGTATACAGATGAATATGTAAACAAAACTGTAAAATTTTTTGAGGAAAATAACATCGTAGAGATAAGTCACGACCCCACCGCAGACCTACGAAAAGAAATTCGGTAAAGCTTGGCCAACACAGAACACTTGTTCAGGAAATTTCAGAAGAAATGGCTCATTAATATGAACCCGAAACCCCCAGTTTTACGAAGTCAATTCAAAATATATAAAAAGATCATCCAATTCGCCCCATAGTCAATGGAATAGGAAGTGCGCACCACTTACTTGCCAAATGCCTCCACCGTAAAATTAAAGAAGGTTTCGTATTTGAAAACAACTACTCGATTAAAAATAGCACCGAGTTAGTTAATAATATAAAATCCATCAAATGCACACCCTCGAGTAGACTAATCTCATTCGATATAATAAGCTTATACACAAATGTACCCATTGATGCAACCATAAAGATCGTCGAAGAAAACTTGATAAAACACAAGAAATTGACCAATGAACAAAGAGTAGAACTAATAAATTTTTTACATACGGTACTAAGATACAACTACTTTACGTTTAACGAGAAATTTTATATGCAATCACGCGGCTTAGCAATGGGTAACCCCCTAGCTGGTATCCTAGCAGACATTTTTATTAATGCATTGGAAATTAATTTTTTTAATTCCCATTCAGAATTACTTAATAAGATAAGATTTTATGCTCGTTATGTTGATGACATAATTATCATATTCGATGGCGATGATCATGAATTAGAAATGTTATACGACGCATTCAACGGTTTTCATGAAACTATTCGGTTCACTAAAGAAGTCCAAAATGAAAAATCTGAGCTGAATTTCCTTGACCTTAAATTGTCAGTACCAGACAACTACATTAACTTCGACATATATCGTAAACCCATATATTCAGATAATATCATCCCTGCTGATTCAAATCATCCACAATCCCATAAAGTAGCATTTTTCCATTCCGCTATTAATCGAGCGCTGACAACTCCTCTGTCGCATAACGACCTACTACAAGAAAGAAATATAATAAAAAACAATTGCGGTTAATAATGGATACGATCCACATTTAGTAGATGCAATTGTTAGTAAAAAAAACTATGAAAAATTGCTGTACACTACAAACAAATAGATCCTTCCTTAGTAAAGAAGAACACAGTAAGTTCATTTCGATCCCCTTCTTAGGGAACGTATCATATAGAATAAAGCGCCTACTAGAGAAGAAATATGACTGCAAAATAACATTTGCCGCGAGCAATTCTTTAAAGAAAAACCTCATACACAATCTCAAGACAGTTGATGATCCATTCTCTAATTCCGGAATTTATAAAATTATTTGCAATAATTGTTTCAAATATTATATAGGTCAAACAGGCAGATCAATTAAAATAAGATACAAGGAGCATTTATTAAGTAAGAATGGTAACAATATACGTAATTCGACATTTTCTGAACATTTACATAAAACATACCATGTTCCCAGGGCTTTAGAAGACACTATAATTTTGCATAGAGAGGTCAAAGGACGAAAAGTGGACCTGTTTGAAGAACTTGAAATTTTTAAACATTTAGAAGAAAACGACAATAATATGTTAAACGATCAGTTGTAACTCGCGAACAGACGATTCTTTGAAGGCTTCAGACCTATACTTATTAACAAGTAATCGATGTTATTCTCCTCAGAAAACTTATATAATTGCTTGTTGTTACAATTAAGCGATATAAAATATTATATAGTTATGTAAAACATGTACTTGTTACCAAGTCTAACACAATTTACTCGATTTTAAATCTTATTCTATTTAACGTTAGTTAAGTTTAAGCGCATTTCACGAAATCGATCCTTGTTTGCGTTAATGCGCCCGCATGTAGCGCCTCCTATAAAGTTTTCCTAGTTGAATGTTTACAACAGATTAGTCAGTTGACGCAGTGTGCTTGGTCAAAGACGAATATGGCATTTAAAATTTTCAAATTACGTTACAGTGTGGTCCCACAGAAATAAATTGGACTGAATAATTTTTAGTGGAAGAGTAAAAGATTTTATTACGATGTAAAATAAAGAAGTGAATTTCTGTCGAAAGATGGTAGTTCTAGTCATAATTGTTACCAGGTCTATGTCAAGAACGTTGTTACCTAGGAACATGGATTTTGTTCAATATATTGAAATTGTCTTGTATTTAACAGGAAAATAACAAAAATACCTGCTTTTACCATATGGCTTTACACCTCGTCGACACCCAGGTCATTAGAGGTGGGACAGGAATGGGGCCAAGGAACTGGATAGAATTCGTTCATGGCATTTTGAGGAAACCATCCCGGCATTCGCCTGGAGAGATTTGCGGAAACCATAGAAAACCCAAATCTTGATTCGATCCTGGAACCTCCCGAATGTGAAGCCATAGCTTTACCATACCATGAACGGTTGCAGAATACTATATGAATTGATGTCTAGGGATCAGGTTATTCTAGATATAAGGTTAGGACACAAGTATATTTCATTTGCAACCAGTCAACGCAGCATGGGTTTTTGTTTCGTAGCAGTGGAAATTAAAAGCACGGTTTCCTATGTGTTGAATGCTGTCAGCACACCATAAGTAAAAAACTGGAAAGTATTCAAAAATCCATTAATAGGACCTGGTCGAAATTTCAGGTTCCGCTTTTAGCTATCCTGTTCTAAAGGGCATCGAAACCAATAAAAACAGCAATAAATTCCATCACACGTGGCAGAAGCAATTTGTCACATAGCAGCAACTTTTCTTAGTGATGCATATAGTTCTCAGAATCAGATTCAAGGCGAACACGAGTTCCAGAAAGCGGCCTTCTCGCGTAACTAAGCCACACCTGCGCAACTGGATTAGTAACTCATTTTTGTGACTTTACCTGCCAGGCACCTGTCTTAATAACTGCCAAATTCTACATTTCATAAACAATACTCAAAGTCAAAATATGTGTCATGTCCGGGATCTGAGAAGAGGTGATTAGCATGGAGGGCATAACCTCTGCTTAGTACCATTCAGGGAAAGGTCTGGGGGCAAGGAACGGGTAGGAATTTGGCCATATCTTATTTGAAGAGGAATCATCTCTATATTCACCTAGAATGATACGGGAAATTATGGAAAACATAAATCTCGATTGCCGAACGGAGATTCGAACCCACGACCTTCCGAATGCGAGGCCAGAGCGTTACCACTCACCCACCACGCTCGGTCCCAGAGAGATTAATTATGGTGTTTTCCTGTAATTTTACCAGTGTGAAAGTGTTGGTAAGTGTCGTAAGTTTGTATGACAGTGATGATGTGTGTGTTCATTGTAGAATGTTCTTTGTGTCGTGGACGAGAGATGTAAGAAGGGAAGATAGGTGCCGACTCATTCACGCCTATATTACGAAAGACACTTAGGGTCAGAGTTTTTCATCCTCATCCGACGGACGATTCAGTATCTACTCTGTTGATAGCCATCACACCATACACTCTTCCATGAGGGTTGGGATTTATTCCAGGACTCTGTCACGTAATACTGATGATGCCACAGTAAACTCGTGTCAGGCGCAGGATATCATCACATTGCTGCATTCACATAAGCCAACAAGGTGGGCCATATACACTACTACAAGGAAATAACAATACCGCTTAGTTAGAACCTTTTATTTCTGCCGTTTCCCAAACGATGGATAGACAATAACGCCCATATTTCCTCATTCCTACACGTCATTCTTGGTAACACTTATTGAAGATACTTAAACCTTTTCTTACCGACCGAGCGGGGCGGTGTAACGGTTAGCGTTCTCGCCTCGCATTAGGGAGGACGGCGGTTCGAATCCCCGTCCGGGCATGCAGATTTGGATTTTCCATGGTTTCCCCAAATCACTCCAGGCAAATGCCGGGATGCTTCCTTCAAAATGCCATGGCCGAATTCCTTCCCATTCCTTGCCCCCATCCTTGCCCCCCATCCTTTCCCGTCTCTAAAGACCTCGATGTTAAAAAGAGACGTAAAGCAGTTACAAAAAAAAAAAAAATTCTTACCGAGCGTGGTGGGTGAACGGTTAACGTTCTGGCCTCGCATTCGGGAGGACGCGGGTCCGATCACTCCAGGCGAATGTCGGGATGCTTCCTTCAAAAAGGCCATGACCGAATTCCTTCCCGTTACTTGTCCCCATCCCGCCACTAATTTTTTTTTTAACTGCTTAACGTCTCTTAACAGCGAGGTCTTTAGAGACGGGAAAGGATTGGGGGCAAAGAATGGGAGGGAATTTGGCCATGGCCTTTTGAAGGAAACATCCCGGCATTTGCCCGGAGTGATTTGGAAAACCATGGAAAACCCGAATCTGGATGCCCGGACGGGGATTCGAACCACCATCCTCCCTAATGCGAGGCCAGAACGCTAACCGTTACACCACCACGTTCGGTCCGCCTCTAATTACCACGCCGTTGAAGAGGCGTAAAGCCCAAGCAAACGTTTTCTCTGTCTTAAAGGCTCGTACAAAAAGTCCTTTCGAAATTGTATGGTTGTTATGTACAAACTGCAACAGTCCATTCGTTACATAGAAGGACTGATTAAATTTGGTCAGGTACAATTGAGGCTACCCTTGACCATCTTGACTTATTCTCAGCTCAGCGGCAGCCTACTTGCAGGACGTCAGAAACCGGAGTGTTAAAGGCCGACCTTCAGTTCACTTCAGGGACACCGTAATATTCAACCTCACACAGCTGCTGCGTGATCCGAGCGACACACCAAGATGCCATCATATTCTTAAACAAGTCGCTACAAAGGCTTGGCTTATAGTGAGTAAGCTGGCGTAATGAAATACAATTACGAACTCTTGATAATTAACTGGAGTGACGTTTTCGCACAGATCTGAAGTTCCGGAACTCCACGCTGTGTGAAGGTCGGCGACTTGCATCAGCAAGTGTTCCACTCGAGGCTGTTGGCCTCAGTACGAACGCGCACTCAAAACACTTGTTCGGCCCCCACAGTTCGTCGACGTCATGGATTTAGAACCGGGAGGGTAGGAGGAAAGTAACGGAAAGGAATTCGGCCATGGAAAACCGAAATCTGGACGCCTGGAAGGCGATTTTAACCCATGTCCTCCCGAAGACAGGATCAAGCGTTACAGATCACCGAGGCTCATAGAAACATTTGTAACTGACTCAGTCTTCAAATACTGTAGACTTCAACTAAATTAAAAATTTGTTTCGTTTTATCTATTATGGAACAAATATTGAAACAAAATCTAAAATTCTGCAAACATAAACAGGGTACAAACCCTGATACAGCAGATTATGTGGCCTACTTCGGGAGGATCCTACCTATCTTTGGCTAGTGGATGAAGTTTCTTTTAGTTGCACCAAATTTGTTGGCTGGGATATTCAAAGGTCCGACCTTCACCTATTGCCCAGATTGATATGTAACGTAAAGTGCGCCAGAACGCTTCCGTGATTCTAATTCCACGTTAAGCTGTAGGTCCCCTATACCTGGTAGGATTTTAGGGTTAGGTTAGGCTGAGCAGTGAATCGAAAATTTTGTCAATCGGCGGCCGAACAAACCTTCAAAATTTCTTGGCCAATAATACCATACAATGATTTGATTTGACTTGGCAGAGCCATTGCAATTTTAGTAACAAACAAATAATAATTATTTATTATTATTATTATTATTAATCCGCGATTCACTAAAAGTGTGTGGCGGAGGGTGCATTGCACCTATCCGAAAGCGTAATTGTTTGGAAGGGATATACAGGATATGGCAGGAAGCACCCGTGGGCTAATATGAGGAACCATCCCAGCATTCGCCTGGAGTGATCAGGGAAAACCATGGAAACCCAGATCAGGATGAATGTTTTGTAAAAAAAAATAAAAGTTATAACGATATGTAGAGACTGGTCCTAAAAAAATGTATTTACTGTTATAATTCATATAAGAACGTAGTCCATGATATTTGTTTTAAGTTAATGCACTTATGAAACAAAGGGAAGGGATAAATACATGGTGAGAATCCTAATTGTTCCGTTTGTAGCTTAACTGTTATTTTATTCCTATATATACTCAACCAAGTTACTATAAACCATAATTTATTTCGGTTCCATCGCCACATTTTCATCTTGTTATAAATTAATTGCCCGGTTAGTGGTCGAGATAATCAAAAACTACGATGGTGTCTGGTTTGATGCAGAGTTAGTTGGTTCGAACCCAGGTAGTGAATATATTTTCATTCGGGATTTTGGCGACAGGATAGGAAATGTGGTGGTGCACGATTCCTAACCACCAGACTGTGCTTGCTCCTGGGCTATATCTGTTGGAGTGAAGAGCTGTGACATTGCTGATGGTAATTCCTCCATCGGACGTTGAACCTTTCGGTTTCCGAAATGTCCTTCGGATATACCTGAATTGGCTGTCACTGGATTTCACCATCTCTCATCCAAAACACACTACACTCAACATACACACCATTTCAATCATTCACACATACCATAAGATTAGTTATAGCCAGGAAAGCAAGAGAAAACAATGCAGTTAAATTTCCCAGTGAATTTCGTATTAAAACCACAACATCGTACGTGGTAACCACCTGAGTTGATGGATACTGCACTTACCAAGCATGGTGGGCTAGCCGCAAACACTTTGACCTCGTATTCGTGAGGACTTGGGTTCAAATCCCCGTCCAGCCATCCAGATTTTAGTTTTCCATGGTTTCTCCAAATCACTCCAGGTGAATGCCGGGGTGGATCCTTCAAAAACGCCATGGCCATATTTCTTCCCGTTTCTAGCCCTTAGTCCCTTCCCGCCTTTAATGTCCTTGACATCAACAAGGCGTAAAGGCAGAAGCAAGAAAAAAAAACTGCACACAATTTTGCTTAAAAATAACATCGATTGCGCCATTGCGACTGCAGTCCCTCATTTCGACACACAAACACGAGTAGCTTGAAAACCGTTGTCAAGTACTTCGAAAACCATCAAGCTGCATATTTCTCAAGATTTTGAAGTACATACGTTTGTATTCCTTAACAAAATTACTTCCAAAACACACATATCTCCATTTGAAATCAAGTTGAAGAAAAACTTTCTTGTTTGACAAAAATCAATTTGATCACAATGCTGCCGTCTTCAGAGGATCGACTGTCTTTGTGAAGATCTATTCTGAAGATACGTTTAAGATAATTGGTCGTATGTGGTGAAAAT
Organism: Vandiemenella viatica; assembly: GCA_031002005.1. NCBI lineage: Eukaryota > Metazoa > Arthropoda > Insecta > Orthoptera > Morabidae > Vandiemenella > Vandiemenella viatica. Next base: position 31,174 of record JARYHS010008267.1, read on the forward strand.
TGCAAATAATTTGGTAAGATGACAATTGTTTAGGGTACAGAGCAGCAAATTTCGTTGCCTCTGATCTCAGCTCCAACACACGAGAAGGTGAAGAAGGGAAGATAAACGACGTGCTGGAAGCAGCTTGGTCTGGAAGATAACCACTACAATATTTCCTCTCGCTTGAGATAGTGTCCTGCACGCATAGCACGCCACTGTACGTCGTAAAGACTGCTTATCTGGGTGAGTCGAAAAACTGAAAACATCATGAACTGCTGAAAATTCGCCATTACTAAATCTAGCATATATTGAAATGTTCCATTAGTCTCTTACGAATGAAATAATGGAAATTTAAACTCTAAAGGTGAAGGATAGGGTACTCAACCAGGCGATATATTCACCTATATTTAACAACATTTTCAAATACAAAAACGAGTGTGTGGTATTATTTATGTACTACTGTAGTAAATTTATCACCTTTACATCTATGTGTCAATGTCAAAACTAAGAAATATGAGGCGAAGGATGAATTTTCAATTACAGATTGTGAACGTTGTATTTACACATCTACACAGTAGTATAGGAATATTTCATTAGTTGAATCAAGATAATGGCTTTACCCGTTCCTAGATTTACCGGAATATTCCGTGAAGTATTTAAATAACATATTCTTCTGCTAAGCCATTCATTTCTTTGCACTTGGATTGTGTGAGAGAAGTATTTCTGTAAGAGTACCTTGTAAGCAAATGCGAATATAAGTGCATGATAATTAGCACGTTCGAAAGCGGACTAACTGTTTCTTATGACGTTTTGTTCGGTGTAATTGTAACACTTATTCCAAGCTCAGACCTACTTGCGTAGGAGCCCGATCCCTGCTAGAATTCTTGAACCGCATCCAAGGACAAAGTAGTGTAAGTCTTCGTGTTGTGAACTGATGACCGTATTCAGCGAGGAAACATAATTTTCGCACCGTAATATTACCATCATTAAAGTCAAAAGAAAGAAAAAACCTGCAGGAAACCTTAATTCTGAGAACGTTTTTCAACTGGATGACTGGCGAATTCAGTTTGAGAGGAGTGTTACTGTCTAAAAAAGAAAGACTTCGATCTTCATTTCAAATATCCATGTATCAGATGTTTTATTTGATTATAGATAGACTGAATTAATTTACATAACTACAAATACCTGCTTCGAATTAGTGTGGTTCCACATTTACTTGTTATTTAGAATATTTTGAACAATAAAGGGGAAAAAATCATTTTATGTTCCTATTCCGTGTCAGATCTTCAATTAGATTAAAAAAAACTAAAACGCCTTCGAAATTAGTGGATATGTTCGTTCACAGAAAGATAATAGAAAATGATGATTCCGAGATACATCAGGATATTAAATACCTGTATTTACGATCCCGATTTATTTTCTTCTAGGAAAGGATTTGATATGATGACTGGGGAAAAATTTAATCATTTCATTTGTGTATATTATATAATTAACATTAAAGCACTGACAATTGCCGTCTAGAAACGTAAGTAGTATAAGGACTTTAAAGGTCTTTTTTTAATTATTATCGCTGTTCTGAGGTAACTGATGATAAAATCGGAACTGGAAGGAGTACGGATATGTTCCAGCCTGGCGTTCGAGTAGACACGGATTCTATTCCCTGTCCAGCAATCCGGTTTTCCGTTTTCCATTATTCGGAATATCACGCCAGGTAAATGATAATTCCTTACCGAGTATATTGGGTGATCGTTGACGCTTTCACTTCTCATTCGGAAGGAAGCAATTTCGAATTCCCGTTCGGTCATCGAGTTATGGGTTTCCTATCGTTTCCCCAAATCACTTAAGGTGAATGCTGCGGCGGTTACTTCAAAAGGACATTGCAGAAATCAGTCCCATTCCTTGCCCTTGTTCTTTCTCACTTCTAATGGCCTCGACATCGATGAGGCGCAAAGCCAGAATAAATAAAAAAAAAGAGAATTCCTTCAAAAGAGCATGGCCGAATTTCTGTCTTTTTTATTTTTGATGTCATCCATCTCACGACTGGTTTGATGCAATCCCCCTTCCCTCCCTATCTTGCGCTAACCTCTTCATCTCTACATACCACTTACAATCTACGTCTTCAATTATCTGCTTCATATATTCTGATCTCTTTCTCCACCTACAGTTCTTTCCTTCGACAGTTCTCTTCACTAATAAATTAACCAATCCCGCATGTCTTAAAATGTGACCTACCATACTGTTTCTTCTATCTATAAGATTCTTTCAAAAACTTCTTTCCTTACCCATCATTCCCAAAACTCGTTCGTTTCGTACAATATCTATCCACTTTGTTTTCTGCATCATTGTATAGCACCACATTTCAAATGCTTCAATTTTTCCATCTATCTGGTATTCCTAAAGTTCATGCTTCGCTACCATAAAGTGCTGTGCTCCACACACAGGGTTTAAAAAAGTTCTTTCTTAGACCTATCAATATTTGAAACTAAAAGATTTTTCTTTTTCAAGAAGGCTTTTTTTCACTAGTGCTATTTTGCTTTTAGCACCATTCCTGTTTTGCCATCAGTTGAAATTTTACTTCCCAAGTAAAAGAATTCAATTACTTCTCTTATTACATCTGGTCCTATTTTTATATTTAATCTACTATTATTGCTATTATTTCTGCTACATTTCATCACTTTTGTCTTGCTTTGGTTAATATTTAATACAAAATCTTCCTTCAGTATTTTGATAATGTCATTCACTAACTTCTCAAGATGCTCAGTCTGTTCGGCTAACAGGGTAATGTCAGCAGATGTTTTCTCCTCGGACACTTACTTGCTCACAGATCACTTCCGCCTCTAAAGACCTCGACATTGACATACCGCAAAGTCATAAAAGAAAACATAGAGAGGATAAAAGTGAACGAAGTATTATGACCATGTCTGTTACAGTAAAAAAACATTAACTTTTCTTTAAAAAAAATAAAATAAACTTTGGAGATGTTTGTCACCGCTGAAATTACTTAGCGGAAGAGACTATTGTTGAAGACGTCCGTGAAGTTGGCGCGATGGAAGATGAGATAGTGGGACTGACCAGCTTATCGGTGAGCCGAAATAACAATTTCGAACTGAGTATTAGACAAATGCCAGTGTTGAACTTGGCGTCGATGCTGTTCCTAATAATATAGGCATATTCGAAGAGTTGGCGGCGGTCCACGTTAGTTACCGCTAAATGTCGCCTTCACTGCCCTTTCCGTTCATCGAATGTTGGCGACGTTTCACACTCGAACTGAGCACTATGCAGTCAGCTTCCCTACTCAGATCACCGGATTACTGCAACTGACGCCATTTCTACTTGCCTAAAATAACCACGGGATATCTTAACCACTTTCTTTTTGCTATCTACCCGTATTGGCTTCAATACTCTGTGATATTAAGCCGGGAATAGAACCTGGGGAGTGAGCGGGAACGTTCGAGTCCGTCATGCGGGAGGACGCTGGTTCGATCTTTGGTTTCCATGGTTTTCTAAAATCACCCCAGGCAAATACCCCGATTGCTTCTTCACAAATTCGGTAGTTGATTTCCTCCTCCTTCCTTGTCAGTAATGCTCTCCCAGGGATGTCGTCTCCATGAACGATTCTAAAATACTTTTATTAAATAATATCACCTGTACAGTACGGTCTGACGATGTTTCTGTCACCCGTTATCTGTGGAGGCCACGTCTGGACCTGCTATTACAGACGAGCTGGGTTCGAAATGTGCTATATAGATTTTGGTTTACCATTGACATCCATTACCAATTCAGGTGAATGTCGGGATTACTAAGACACTCCCAGATACCCTCCTGATCTAGTTCTCGTACCGTCCATAATAACCACAATGTCAGAAAACCGTTAAGTCTCGAAAGAAAAAGAAAAGTATGGAAGTACGAGTCGAGGCTCGCGAAATTGGGGTTCCGTACAATAATAACCTTAATAGATATCTCGTATGTTGTCAGACGGTAGTCACTTGGGACAAAAATCAAAGTTTGGCATGTTTTCAAGTTACTTAAGACTCTGCTCCAGGGCTTTCCAAAGCCGCGGTACATTGCCGCTCGCGCAGCGTATGCATTCCTTCAGTCCCGCTCAGATATACAGGGTGGGGCATTTAATATGTTTTCTGGAAATATTTCGGAAAGAAAGCATTTTAACAAACAATAACCTATATAAAAAATAATCTTACAGTAGGGGGCTACAATTATGTGATATTGGTTTTTTCACAGGTGGCGCTGTTGTCGTTACAACAAGGTCAACTTAATTCTTTTAAATGGGAACCCCTATTTTTTTTTGAAGATTCCGATTCCTCATGAAAAAATAAAAATAGTTTGCTTAACTCACTTTTCTGTTAGCCTCACAGATGGCGCTGTAATCGCGAAAAATGAATATTCGCGTTTTTTGTGTATAATTTTAATTATTGTTTAAATAATTACATGTAATTTTCATTCTGTAAACATGGAAGGCAATTTTAAAGGATAATGACGAAATTGATTTTTTAAATGCTTTTTCTTACTTATTTGCAGCCATGTCTACAGCAGGTGCTAAAAGAGGTGACCATTTACTTCCAGAAATTTTCTGACCCTTTGCAGAAATGATGCCTGAACAGCTCGAAGTGTGTCAGAAAATGTCTGGAAGTAAATGGTCACCCTCATAGATTCAAGTATTTTTAGTATTTGTTGGTTAAATACAGAATATTATCACTATTTATGACAAAATTCAGGTTTCTAGGTATAAGCGGTTACTAGTATTATTATTAATCATACCCAGTATCAAAGATTTGTAATACTGAAAACGTTTACAACCGTTCACGTGTTTCTTTTAATTTAAAAAAAAATATTTTAGTCCTCTACATCAATAACTATAAATTAAGCTATGGTAGTAGAAATCTACCCCCTATATTTATATGGAACCCACCTAGCGTATAATTTCACAAAAAATTTAATAAGATGCTAAGTTTAGAATCAGCGAAACACAAGTGCCTATTCAATGTCTGAAACTTATTCTGTTCAAGATTTAGAGGCTTGTGACAGACAGTAGAATTCTTACCTACATGTACAGTCTGCAATCCACAATTCTGTTGATGGTAGTGAGTGCTTGGACTGTGAATTACCATCTTTAAGTGACCAATATCCTAGACTTAATCAGAAAGTTAGTTGTCGTGCCTACAATTAAGACACTCGTGTAAGAACAAATGGAGTAGCTTAATTCAACTTGAGTGTTAAATGGAAATAAAAAGAATAATTTCATACAGATTTAAATGTGAAGGGGATCGTTGGGCAGAAAACTTGAGATTTTATCGACGTGGATGCCTACGCCAGCAGTGAGATGTTATTGGCAAAAACAACCCCAATTTCTTCCTGGGGACAAGAAAGGATTGCAGTTTCTCAGCACTCATTACATTACTGATACCAATGTTGACGAAAATTTCCTGCAACTCAATCGCAATTAAAACGGTATAGTTGGTATTAAAATATAGACAGATAGAACATAATAATGTATGTTGTACCTTGTTATCTGGTTAAGCATTGAACAATACTTTTCTGTTCATATCTTAACAGTTCATTTGTTGCAGTTATCAACAAAGTAATGATATCAACAACAAGGAGATCTTTTGATAGAAATTCACCAAAATTATTAAAACTTTATTCTACACAGAAAGTACTATATATTTTTTGTGCTAATATGTGTCACAATTCATTAAACAGCAGTTATCGTTTTTCTTTGCAAATAAATAATGTTATCTAAATCTGCAGACTGGGCTCATCTTCTAAACTGCAGTCATTATTATTTTATAGAACAATCTGTTACAATTTTATCGGAAATGACGAAACAGTTCATTTGTTGCAGTTATTAACAAAGTAATGATATCAACAACAAGGAGATCTATTGATAGAAATTCACCAAAATTATTAAAACTTTATTCTACACAGAAAATACTATACATTTTTTGTGCTAATATGTGTCACAATTCATTAAACAGCAGTTATCGTTTTTCTTTGCAAATAAATAATGTTATCTAAATCGGCAGACTGGGCTCATCTTCTAAACTGTAGTCATTATTATTTTATAGAACAATCTGTTACAATTTTAACGGAAATGACGAAACTGTTACGCTAAATTGAATACGATTGAAGTTCCCGGCTCCTCTCCACTATACAAGTGGATAGTAGTACATCGACTTCAGATCATTCAATTAATTAAGGACTAGTTAAATCCACTACTTTAACAGAATCTAAAGTGTAGTATATTAGCGTGAGGTGAGCTTTGGTGGCCCTTGAAGCACAAAGATGTTTATGTAATTTAGATTTTACTTATGCTTATCACGTTTGATTGACGTATACCATTTAATTTGATGTTTTACATTTCGGAGAACCGAAGAAATATATAGCCGAAGTGAAAAAAATAAAACCTAATCCAAACAGTAGTAGGGTCATATTTTGTGAATATTTCTTGAATGGAGAGCTAATCTCGAATACATAGTGATCTGTGGCACATATTTCTTCCATATCGGAATGATTTCAATTTCTTGCTTTCTCGGTGCATATAAGTCATAAGCTATTTTTGCAGATTTTAATATGGACCATTGCCTCTCAAGATTTGAAAACGCTATCAACCTTGCTGCGGTAATTTATGCGTGATGTCATTTCAAAAAATCAGACACACGAAGCTTGCTTACATTTAGATAAGAACAGCAATACCAGTCTTGTGGTAGCGAAAATAAAGTTTGGAATAGTGCAATCCCGCATACCCCGTTATATGTTCCCCAGCTACTATAGATTCTCGTAACTGAAACTATGCGTACAGAAATCCTGAATAGTTAGCTGCTCGTTTAGTCTTCTGAATTGCGCAGTTGAATGCGAACAGAAATGAACAGAAGGACGAGTTAGGCAAGTAATTAGTGTTGCTTAGGAGAACGTCAGCCGCTCTACCACTGACGCCAATACGGCTCTTTCAGCAAGTGTTTTATCGCATCAAAACAATTGCCGAGTGTAGCATTTACAGCACCTAGATTCCAAATAGTTCCAGGAAGTATCTGCAGCTCCTTGCTTACGTAAATCTTATGAAATAGATCGCCATACAGGTCTGAAAGTAAGCAACGGCAAACAAGTTCAAAGAACGAGTGACTGTTTTTTAGTTCTGTGATGCTTACAGTCTCACAAAATATACTTATGCACAATTGCTCCCCATATTCTGAGTTTACTCAGTGACGTATTTGCAGTTCAAGGAAAATATAGAATATTACTTCTTTGATGAAATGTTCGACAGAAACAGTAAATATTTTCTTCTATTCGGCAGTCTTCTAGCTTTGTTAAGTAAATATATTGTTTTACTGAGGGTATACGGCTTTCTATTAATGGTTGCAAGCTAGATACGAGTATATATAAAGTGTCAAATAGAATATGGATTGAAGTTCTGTTAATGTTATCAAACCGACCGTTGTGGGTGAACGGTTAACGTCCTGGCCTCGCATTCGGGAGGATGGCGGTTCTAATCCCCGTCCGGCCATCCAGATTTGGGTTTTCAATGATTTCCCCAAATCACTCCAGGCTAATGCCGGGATGCTTCTTTCAAAAGGCCATTGCCGAATTCCTTCCTGTTCCTTGTCCCCAATTCCATCTAATGACCTCGACGTCGACGAGGCGTAAAGCCATAAGTTAAAAAATTATCAACAAATAAAAACTAACCAATAATCGTTATTAATGTAACTATCCCTATAAAAATTACCCCAAAATCACCTGAGATCAAATTAATTCCAATTACCTTATTTAAAATACAATAACAACAGGAGAAACATAAACAAAAAAGCATGAAAAAAACAAAACGTAAGTTCATAAGTTGTAGACACAAGACTGTTCTAAAAATAGATAGCTTATTCTGTGAAAAGAATTTTATAAAACATTTTTGAGTTAGGATGTCTTTTTTTTTTATTTGTAAATCGGATTTTAGTATCATCCTTATCACAGCATCAGCAAATGATTCATATTTTTCAATAGTTAAAGACGATACCGTTGATCGGACTAGCAGTCGGCAATATTTCTGTGAAACAGTTAGTCCGTGTTTCGAAATACGAATCCAGGCAGGCGTGTTATTTGTTTCGTAAAACTAGTTTTAATATTTTTCAGCAGCCGCCGAGCCGTAGACTGGTCGCAGCGACAGTCTACGGTTGAGAGATTTTCTTTACGATGCCGAGTTCAGATAACTCGTTCACAAATGCCAATTGTGCTATGCAGGATTAAGCGTAAATATTACTCGCAAACGGAGAAATTTACAGAACATTCATCCCAGCAGCGCATATGCCTCTTTGCTCGCTAACAACACGTCAAATTTTTTATTCAACCTTTACGTGAAGTTATAAAGATTGAATTTCTGTTTATATAATTCTCCTTCCAACATACGTTTTGTTTTATTAAGTAGCTTTTAAAACCACCGAAAATACCGGGTTTAGCACAGTATTCTGGCAGTTCAGTTGCTTAATAAATACAATTGTAAGTAAACAACACTCATAACCTTTCAAATAATGTAATGTGGTACATATTTCTTTAATTTCTGTATCAGCGATATCTCTGGACACCTACATCGACAGAATATAAATAAACAAAAAGCAACAGTATTAATATGTTGATTTAAACGCGATATATACTTTTATTTCAATGTTCTGCCAATTTCTTCACATCGCGGTTGCTTAGCCGATTAAAATTGTTATTAAATAGCGCTCACATAAATAACACAAAACAAAAGTCGGCGGCACATTTTTTGGCTCCCGGCTGTTAAATCTACAGAAAAAAAAAATAGTTGCATATAAACAGTTTGAAAGAGACTAGCAAAAGGAATAACTATCTAAATTATAGAAACGTGTAATATAAAGTCTCATTAAGAATTGCCCTTGAATTAAAGCATATGAGAAAAATACAGTGGGACGTATTCCAACCAACAAATACTAATCTTATATAAACAGAAACGTAAGGCAACAAATCTGTGTGCGTGTGTGTGTGCGTGTGTGTTTGTGTGTGTGTGTGTTTGTGTGTGTGCGTGTGTGTTTGTGTGTGTGTTTGTGTGTTTGTGTGTGTGTTTGTGTGTGTGTTTGTGTGTGTGTATGTGTGTGTTGTTCAGAGCATTGATGATGTCTTAAATAAAGATGGAACTTCTGTGTAAAACCTAAGTTATTTAGTGAATCCTTCTATCTTTTAGCAATGCAAAAATAGAATACCAGTATCGAAAACGGGTCCAAATAAAGTTGATGTGAATCTCTTTGTAGGCAAAAGCTACCGCTCATGTAGTAATATAAAGGACACAGTTGCATTTTGAAAACTATGTGGTTTACATGTTTCGGTCTCCTTACAAAAACTGCGTATCTACAATTCCAGCATCCAACCGGTACATAGCCATATACTAGGGCACTAACACCGAACGGTGCGCATTTCACAACAGGTTTGATCTTAGCTGTTAGCAGCAATCAAACGCGAAACTGCTGTATGTACCACTGAAAGCCATATCGTTATGTTCCAATACAGTGACATGTTTCTGTATCCAGCTATCAGTTCATGGAGGAGATGTCTAAATTTCAAACTGGAATCATTCTGCCGCAGTTTAAGTACGAATTTTTTACTACTTTATTTCATAGTTCATACTAGTTGCTTCAGCATGTTCAGGTCAATGTGGGTGAGAGGAAACGTTTGGGTCTGGGATCGAGGGGGAACTTATTCGATTTCTGGTTTGGCCAACGAATTTTCGGCTTACCATGGTTAACCAGAAACACAGTACAATTTTTGTTTCAAAAGGCCAAAGCCAATTTTTTTCCTGCCGTTGGTTCTCTTCTATCTTGATTGTTTTAGGTCTCGTTGGCGTCGAGGCCTTTAGAAGTGGTAGATGACAGAGTACAAGGATTAGGATGGAATTCTGACATGGCCTTCCGAAGGAACCATCCAGAAATTTGCCTGATTTCAGGAAACCATGGAAAACTGAATTGAGGATTCCTACAGGCGTCTTCATGAATATCAGGACCGAGCTTCACCGCTCACCCTCCAGACTCCGTACCCCTACTCAGTCTTGAAGCAATACTTTTAATGTAATATATATTGTATGGCATATACAAACACATGCTGAAAAAAATTGAAACACTCTAAGGACGTGGTCGTATTTAAATATAACTTCATGCACATAAACATCATCGGCGGCAATGTAAATGATTGGAATCGGAATTCTCTGCGACGGATTGAAGTCCACCAGAGCTCATTAGTGTTGTTCGTTTGTAGTGCTGTTTCTAGGACTGGTAGGGTATATAAAGGGCGTGAACAGCGTCCCGAAGTTGAGTGACCTCTGTGACGGACATTGAGATACCACGTACTCATGATACAAGAGCTGGGATGGGATTCATTGGGAGACAGGAGGAGGGTGAAGAGGGTCATGGGAATGTACAAGGTGTATATTGGTGATAGAGATTGGCATGGAGAGATATTTGTGAGACAGAGTTATCACCACCAGACAGAGTCTAAAAGTGACCTCATTGTGGTTCTCCATTTGGCCGGCTGGTCGAATCGTACAATGTTCGGATTTGTGGGGAAATCGGATGTGACAGTGATCCGATGTTGAACTACATCGGAGAGTGAGGGCAGGCATACTCGTAAAGGTTCTGGTCGACCACGTCTAACCACCACAAGGGAGGATTCCCGTAATGTGTACGAAGCACATCGAAACCCCTTTGCACAGTTATGGACCATCTCGCTTCAGGAGCGGACACAACGGCTTATGACAGCCTTCCAAGTCGAATCAGTTCATGCATTCAGGCCAGATGGGGTGCAACGACATACTGGTAAGTGGGCTCATCTTTGTTAATTTGATTCGATTTTGTAATAACTGGAATAAAATCTCATACCTGGAAGTTTCATTTCGTTTTCTCCTCCCCTTCTGGGAGCTTCAATTTTTTTTCGTCAGAATGTTTTTACTTGGAAAACACGATTTTTTTAAGGCTGAAATGGAAGTCTATACCAGCATTGGATACGGAATTCGTAAAAATGATAGCAGGAACACTGGTAGTAGGATGGTTTTCTCTCTTTAATGAGGTTATGTATTGTTGACCATGACTGCATTACAGCCGAGGAAAGATAGAGGCGTGGGATGGATAAAAGAAATCGCATTACTCTAGTAAATATCCCGGCAATCGTCTCGGGAAAACATGGAAAAAATAAAATCTCTACGTCCGGACCGGTATCGAATCCGAACTCAAGGCCCGAACTTTACCAATCTGTCATCATGATCGATGCGGGAGTTGAATCCAGGCACTTGGTACTTTTTTAAGTCTAATAAGACAGCTAAACACACTGAAAGTTTTTGCTAATATCCTTACACTGCCTACGTCTACAGCGGGAAAATAATGGGAGCAAGGAACTTTAAGGAAATCGTCCATGGCTTTTTGAGAGAACCATCCCGGCATTCTGCTGGAGTGATTTCAGGAAATCATGGAAAATTAGGATGGGCGGATGGAAATTTGAACTCGCATCGTCCCAAATGCTACGGCAGAGAGTTTCGCTCATCCACTAGGCTCAGTACTTCGTCCTACTACAGTTTCGTGGAACAATGATTATACGTCTTCTAGCTGTGCTCCGTGTCTTTACTTTTAGAAACGTAACTGGCTCAATAGATAACACAAGTAATTGCTCTGTCGAGTGGTTAGTTTGCTAACGTTTAGTTTTATCGGCTTGGTGACAATAAAGTCTCCTCCCTTTCATTTCGCTAAGTAGAATCACACGTGAAAACATCTGAATTAAATTGCCATCTGCTTAAATCTTTCGATATAACCACAGCTGACGACCAGTCTGCCGCGTCTGTTCTGATTGTATAGTCTTCGTGAGATTTTAGTCAAATCATTCCTCCCCATTCGAAATGCCAGTGTATAGAACTATGTTGTTTAATTTCAAAAATCGAAAAAATTCTGAGATAATGTAAACATTTTCCCTAGCAGAAAGTTGTGATCAATGTACCACAAAGATAATATATGATTCACAGCATTTAGTTTTGGACAGATTTAATCCTCTGTATTGAGTAGATACGTTGTGCTTGTTCCAAAAAAAATTACGTTTAAAAAGTCGTAACTCAATCAAGACAGCACCCGTTTTAGAGAACAGTGATGATTTTTGAATTCCCATTCGGTGGACATGTAGTAATGCATTAGGTTATCCGCCTCCGTTTTAGTGATTCTTGGAATCAGTTTAACCATTTGTTGGGTAGATGAAAGAAGTAAAAGATTAAGGAAGGGAAAGATTCGAGCAGACGGGCTGGATGTCTGTGTGATGGTAGGAAGGCGGCTGGGGTCCCTTCACGTGCCGGTCAATTCAAACCAATCCAAGTAATTCACATACAAAGTAGCCTGGGAGCTCCGCTCCACTTGAAACACCACTCAAGACATTCCTCGGCTCAGCTGCAGCTGATCATTACTCTTCATTCAACAATCACACGCTATACACAGAGAAGCTACGCAAAGGCTACGTCTTTTAATTTGCAACGGGAAAACTGGGTTTCAGTTGCAATACCAGATTTTAGATTTTCTAGTGTCATCGGCCACGGAAATATAGTCACGAAAATGCTTTGGCAGATTATTAAAACGGATCGTGGACGATTTTCTGTTTCGTGTTTATACAAAAATGAGGGAAGTGTTTACTTTAACACTTCCATAATAGTAAAAATGTATCCAGATGAAGCATTAGTTTGTGAAACTGTATAATTATGAGGTTTGTCAGACATATTATGAATTCCGCTCTTAGCCAAATGTGTTTATTTACTGATAATTATTTCCATTGTTTTGGTGAAGAGCCACATAGTTGCATTTATTTCAGTTTTAAAATATTTTATTATCCGAAGCTAGAAAGACGGATAAGCGGAATTCTGCCACTCACAATGAAGCACAGCGTAGCTGTTTACCAAATTTTGTTAGTTGTATTATGAATATAAAACATCATGTTTAGTATATCACCAGCGATGATCGCTACCACGATAAATAATTTATCATACAGCGATTGCCTTTGTAAATAAAATCGTGCATTAGTGATTGCAGGAATAAAACTAACGTTTTAATAATTAACAGGTGACATATGTACCTCATAATATTAGCAAAGGCGGCTTCATTATTGCTATAACTTTGTGTGGATTGATGCGTCGAATTTGTCGAGGTCATGAGAGGTGGGGGCAAGGAACTGGAAGTAGTTCGGCCATAGCCATTCGAAGGATCCTACCTGGCATTCACCATGGTTAACCCAAATCTGGATGGCCAGACGAGGATTCGAACCTTCGTCCTCCCGAATGCGGGCCAGAGCGTTACCACTCAGCCACCACGCTCCGTGCGGTGAGTGGAAGATCATATGAAGTAAGAATTAGAATTTCATGAATCAGCAACAATTAGGCTAATTTACTGTTAATTTACTGTTAATTTTAAACATAACCACCGCTATCTTTCATACACCTGGTTAATTGTGGATAAAAGAATATTGAGTATATATTTAATATCTTTTTTTTACTGCCTTAATGGAGTTATTGTAGCCCCACTACTGTTCGTAGCTTTATCTACTGTTTTTTGTGTTTTGGTACTCAATTATAGCGCGCGCTAAGGAAAAACTCAGCTTTGATCGTCAATTAACGACCTTAAGTATTCTTATTAGTGCTTGGTGGAAGTCGATATACTGAGGATTCATTATCGCACTTAATGGTACTTTACATTTTGCCCAGCTCATGGCGAGCACTTTGCCAACTGTCTCCAGGTCGTATGATTTCGATTTTACTGAAAAATTGTTCTCATAATTGTAGATTTCTGCGTTAATAGTATGCATATTTATGGTGGTGTGTTGAAGGTCAGTTGGAGTGTAGATATCCTAACCTGAAGTGGTCAATACTTTTTAAATAGTGAAGGTTTTGGTTCAAACTGTGAGTACAGCTCCATACACTGATAAGCAAAAACATTATGACCACCTACTTAATAACGTGTTGGTTCGCCTTCGGAACGCAATACAGCAGCGCTTCATATGATCCGAAACGCTTGTGCCTGCACCAGCATTGTACTCTGCAGTCAGATTTGTCACATATCACCACCTATCCTGCTTTTTTTCTCCCCCCCCCCCTTCTTCTTCTTTAATGGCTTTCGGCGGCTAAGGCCATTCAGCCAGCTCAATGTGATCATATTTTAGCTTCCAGTGAACAATTAGTCATCCATTGCATATTATATCTTGTAAGTATGGACACCACAGGACGGACAGGACATTCACACAGACACACAACACTTAAACATCCATGCCCGCGGCCGGATTCGAACCGGCGACCTTCGGCACGTGGAGCTAGCGCTCTAGCCCCTACGCTACCGAGGCCGGCCTATCCTGCTTTACAGAGCCGGCAAGTCTCCTACCTCCACTTTCTGTGATGAGGTGTGGACGTCCACGACCTTGTCGCCTGGTCGTGGTTTCACCATCCTTCAATCGCTTTCCATTGATGCTAACCACAGTAGCACGCGAACAGCCAACCAGTCTCTCCGTTTCCAAGATGCTCGTTCGCAGACGCTAAACCCATAAACCACCAGTTCGTAATATAAGGGAATCGCGGGACTTGTGCTTAGACATCTGGTCCAGATATCTCCGGAAACATACCAAGGACTTGTCGAATCCCTGCCCCGTGAATCGCTGCCCTGCTGTGTTTGAAATGTGGACCAACACGCTATCTAATAGGTGGTCTTAATGTTTTGGTCATCAGTGTAAGAGTTGTAACATCAACCAGGAAAGCAGCCATGCTGTCCACTTAGCGAGTTTAGATATATGCAACACTGTTGGTATGATTTTTTTTCCTGCAAAGTGCCGGTTTTATCAAAAACAGTATTTCTTTAAACGAAATCGTATGCTAAGATTAGTTTGAAAATGACAACACAGGAACAGCCTCGTGAGCGCGACATTCAGAACAACACTAGAAAGTGGTGTGTAAGTGTTTTACGCTCGAACCTGGCATTAAGATGGTTGCTTGTTTGATCCCTAGTCCGCCTATTCAGATTTCAGTTTTCCATCATTTCCCGAAATCGGTCCATACGAATGTCGGATGGTTCTTTCAAAAGATCTTCCCGTTCACTGCCCCTAATCATCTTCAGACTCTAATGTCCTCGATGAGCAGTAAAGTCATTTTAAAATAAATAAGTACACCACTTGTAAACACTATACCCTATTCACCATCAGCTGGCAGCTCAAGGTCATGTTCCCCCTCCGAACAGATCGCTGTATCCATGCAGGGGTGTGGCAAATTTGTCAGCGGGCACTCTTTCCCCTTCACAAGTAGGGGTAAGGGCACCGGAATGGGGATAGAGCAGAGTGACCTTGAACCGCCTCTGTTAGCTGAACGGGCTACAACACATTATGCAATGCACCTGCAACGGTTCTTTCTACAATTTTTGAGTTTTACTACCTAGTAGAACTCCCGAAAACGCAATGTCTGGCTTAATTTGTTTTACAGACGTGTCAAAGTTTTGTACTCGTCGATGCTTTGTTCTTTACTTGCTATATTACTGCTAAAATAAAAGCCAGGTGAGCAAAACTTAGAAATGTTTAATGTACACATAATTCGGCGAAAGTATGGTGTGTTTAGGTTCATCTTTTGTGAAATACGTAATCTCAGACGTTAGTATCTTTAGAGAAATTGAAGCAGATCTCAATAAGTAAGACTGATTACATATGCGATTTGGGCTTTAGGAAGTCTTCGTTGACAGCATAGAAACTGTTACTCAACTTGACGCTAGAATCTCAAATCTCTTTCAGAGTACTTTGCTGTGGGCTGCATACCCACCTCTCCCATTGCCCGTTGCGGATGTAATTCAGCGTCCTCGTCAACTTTTCTCCGTGACATAACTGTAACACGTTTTCATTCTGACGACTAACCAAGAACAGGAATAAGCAACACTGCAAGAGCAGAATGCTTGACAAAACTATATCCGCGGAGAATTTTAATTTTTCCCTACCTGCCAGTGTTGCTCAGTGCACTGAGGCATCGCACACGGGATCGGATAGGTACAACGGGACCGGGCACTAGCCCGGGTTCCCACGTACCTGCCGACCTGACCGGTTTGTAGGCGGTTTTCCGCAGACATCAAAGCGAATGCACCGAGCGGGGCGGTGTAAAGGTTAGCGTTATCGCCTCGCATTCGGGAGGACGGCGGTTCGAATCCCCGCCCGGACATCCAGATTTGGGTTTTCCATGGTTTCCCCAAATCACTCCAGGCAAATGCCGGGATGCTTCCTTCAAAAGGCCATGGTCGAATTCCTTCCCATTCCTTTCCCCCATCCTTGCCCCCCATCCTTTCCCGTCTCTAAAGACCTAGATGTTAAAAAGAGACGTAAAGCAATTAAAAAAAATCAAAGCGAATGCCGTGTAGATCCCCAATCACCACCTCATAAACTACACATTTCACAAACAAAAATACATTTATCACACAGAGAACATAATTACACTTTTTCAGGTCCCCAGTCAGTACGTAGTATGACCTGGCAGCAGGTATAAAATACTTGGATCAGCAAGGGTATGCGACCGTAAAATCAAAGCCAATGCCAACGATGAGTAAAACTCATCATAGGCAGCCTACCCTAAAATGTTGGGAAAAAATAATAAGAAGAGTAGAATGTTAATATTTTGTAAGTTTTGTGAGTATAATTAGTTGGCGTGCGTTCTTAAAAATGTTCTTAGGAGTATTATTCGGCTGCTGATAGAATCAAAACTGATTATAATACTGTACCACGGATCTCAATATCCCGTTACTACTAGACTCTAGATCGGTAAAAATGATCCATTCAAAATTTCAACCTCGCCAGAGATTCTCCTCCTGTTTCTATTTCTGAGAATAATAATTCCGCCTAGTTCTTACATCTAATGTGAGAGTGCTCTATGCACTGCGCAATCCACATACGTATCAGACGCCTAACTTCACCCGGTGATCCTACTAGGTAAAGGGATCCCTCAGCTCTCGCTGGAATCAATCCTTGGACCGACCCTGGTGGGTGCATGGCTACCATTCTGGAGGACGCAGGTTCAAATCCCCATCCAGTCATCCCGATTTCGGATTTCCCGAAACCACTCCAGGCTAATGACGGGAATGTTCCTGAAAAAGGTCAGAGGCGAATTCCTTCTCGTTCCTTGCCCCCATCTCGTCCAGGATCTAATGATATCGATGTCTACGAGCCGTAAAGCCCAAAACAAAACAAACACAAATAAACAGGAAAGCGTTCTAGTGATGTTCATATACATAAAGTAGCTTTGCCAGAGGTGAAGATCAGGATTCGAAACGAGAACCTCGACCCGCAGTCAAACACATTTTCAGACCACTCGTTTTAGTTTGATGACCGCATCGTTCTCAATAAATATTCATTACATGCCTTGTGTCAGCTCAGCCCATTTATTACACTCATCGCACTCCAGTGTTCAGTGCGGGTTCCAGTCTGAAAGCGCAAAGGTTTTCTCTGGACTTGATCCAAAAACATCATTTAGGCATACCTGGCGCCGACTTGAGTTGTTTGGGAGTGGGCCCACGTAATGTAAGCTTGAGAGTTGAACGTTACACAGACAACTGTAATCACAGATGGAAAATAAACTTCATTTAACCTAAAAACTATCCATTCACATGATTAGCGGAATTCTGTCATCAAGGTGAAAGATACACCCTCTGGACGTATCCATGTTTTGATGCTCACCAAGTTCGTTTCACAATTTGTATACTTCATAGTCTTTAAACAAGTCTCTACAAGAAGTAAAGTAAAAAATATTAACAAGTACGAGGATTTTTAGATAAATCCTATATAAAATCAAGTTAAAAATACGCTTTTAGGGAAAAAAGCTAATTAAGATTTATTTTCAACATAGTCTCCCTCTACCGCTTTATACATGTTACAGAGAGTTTTCAAATTTTGCAACTAGTCAGATAAATAGCCCTTGATCCAACTGTGGAAGATAAAATTTGACGGCGTAGATGGCATCCTCATTTGACGAAAATTTCTTCTCAACGAGCCAAATTTTAATGTTTGGGACAAGGAAGAAGCCTTTCGAGCCTAAAACTGGAGAATAGGCTGAATGAGGAATTGCTTTGAAGCCCAGTTGTGCAATTTGCATTTAGATGGACGTCCGAACAGGTGCATTGTTCTTGTGAACTACCTCTATTTTCTGGGCTCCAATATTGAATCCTGGACGTTTTCCGTTCAGTAAATTCTTCAAACAGTCCATCAAGATCATATGTTAGGATTGCGTTATCAGTTTACTGTTTTCCAAATGGTCTGACTGGTTTGTTCCTTGAGTTTCCAAAAACACAGTGTACTTCAACTTTGCAAACGACGAAACAGTTTTCTCCTTCTTCGGCGCACTTTCACCCACCTTTGTCACTGCTTTTTAGTGAGGTGTTATGTGGCGAATCAGGTTCATCCTTAACCACAAGTCTGTCCTGAATGTTCAGTGGATTGCTATTAAATATCGCCCAACAATTCGTTCGGCTTGTAGTTTTGGTCGACACACATCGCATATAACTTTTTCAAAAAAAATTTCGTTCAGGATATTGTATATTCCCTCGTTTGAGATAATGTCAGAAATCTCGCACACTTTTGCATGGCGGCTTTCCGTTATGATACCACAGATTTTTTTCGATGATTGGGCGTTAGAAGTGTGTTTCATCTTCCATGCTTTTACGGTTACGTTTATATTCATCTACTCAAAAGTAAATGGGCTTCATGGCTGGTGCAAATTCCTCATGAAATTAGTCAAATATATATATATATATATATATATATATATATATATATATATGAAGTTGATTCAAATGACTACCGGAAATTAACCTCTTGTCACATCAGGCTGAAACTTAGTTATAGTTCTTGCCAGTAATAACACCACTTGCTGTACTACTACACTATTTCAAAGAAAGTTGTCTAAATTTATTAACAAACCACATATCTTACGGTTTTAGCTGCGCCGGTTGTGTACAGCATCACGCGTAGATGATTTTGATAAAATGTGAGTTTTGAGAGATAATTCTTTTTTTTTTTTAATTTTTAAGACTGCAAAATATATTTTTGCGTGAAATCGATCAGGAGGAAAAATTTGTCCATTTTAAGCTTTTGGTGCAACTGAAATGAAAAAGTTACGTAATAATGACAGTCAAGCCTACACTCATTTCCGAATCTTTGAGACCTATGGTTCGTCGTTCTTGCTTTCCCTTGTGTGTGTGTGTGTGTGTGTGTGTATACCATAATAATGCAGACAACACGCCTCTGTTGTAGATCACGAATAGGCCACCCCGGCTGAATCGCAAAGCCTTGAGAGAGCCTGGAATTAATTGAGGCGAATGCTAGGAGGGTCCCTCGATGCAGGTCATGGCCGATTTCTTTCCCCTCGCTTCGCAACAATCGCGTCCCCTCCGGTAATCCTCTGCCCTAATGACCTCCATATTGACAATGCGTAAAGTCTGACCCCAAATAATTCTCCTTTCAGGGAAGCGGAACATCTTTAGGAGAGATGCTAGCAATTCTGTTGATGACGAATTTGGCACCAAAGTTTCTGTGCTCAGCTGTGATCTCTCGCCTCTTGTTCTATAGCCTCTCCGTCTGTTGTTTTAACTGTCCACTTTACCTTCAATGTATCCAGATAGCATGGCTACTAAAAAGCAATGTAGTTAGATTTCTTTCTTTTTCCATCGTAACAACGGACGAATAGTTGTATATCGCGATTCGATAGCAATTCAAACAACCACAGAGTAGCTGAACATAATGATTTCCATTCAATGGTCGGAGTAGTTTGACCTGAGGTCCCAGTCCATGTCACGTAAACACAGCCCATACCAGGGTGCAGCCACCACCAGCTTGCACAGTGCCTTCCTGATAGCCTTTATCCATGCGCCACACTCGAACCCTACCATCAGCTCTTAACAACTGGAATCGAGAATCATTTGACCACCCAACCATTTTCCAGCCCTCTAGGATCTAGCCGACGTATTAACGAGCCCAGGAAATGTGCTGCAGCTGGTGACGTTTTGTTACAAGAGACACTCGCTCGGTCTTCTGCTGACATATCACATCAACGGCAAATTTCGCTGCACTCTCTGCACGGGCTGTTCCTCGACGAGGTGTCACGCGTCTGTCAACGCCGACACCTTGAAGCATGTCACAAGTAGATGTGGTCGGCCAGTGCATTGTCCGTGGCGAGAGGTAATGCCGGAAATCACATATTCGTGAAACACTCTTGACACCGTGGATCGAGTAATGATGAATTGACGAAAAATTTCCGCCAACTACAACTACCACTCCACGCTCAAAGTCGGTTACTTCATGTCTTGTGGCCAAAATCACGTCAGAAAACCTTTCGCACGACTCACGAGAGTACAAATGAAAAGCTTATGTGTATGGCACATTTATACGTTTCTTTTGCGATGCTACAGCCAGCTAGATATTTGCCTCTTCCCAACCACTGACGTTTGGCACTTCAGTGCATATATAGCTTCACTGTACATAACAGGGTACCGACATCGACATGGGAAGATATATTGAGACTGATGGGTGACTGGTAACGTTCGAGTCTGTCATTAGAGAGGACTGAGGCTCGATCCTCGTGCCGGCCATCTTGATTCCACTTTTCCATCGTTTCCTGAAATCACACTAAGTAACTAAATGCCTTCACAGTTCATTCATACGATCCATCGCTAATTAATCTCCGGTCCTTGTCCACCATGTTTTTCAATCTATCGTGTATTAAGTGTAAAAGTCCAACGAAAAAAAAAAAAAAAAAACAATCTAGGAAAGTAATTTTGTATGCAGCTAATAATTTGCTCTTATTTGAAGCATACACACACCTTAACATCAGTTCAATTAGGCAGCAAAATCGTCAGCGCTTTCAAAAATCCTGAAATACGATAGTAACCCATATTCCTTAATCGATTGGTTCCATAGCTTCATAGCTAATTATGAGTAATAAAATTATATTTCTTCTGATAAAGAAGATTGTGTCGATCAAGGACCGCCATAATATTCGACAGGTGATGTGACGCAACCATCTGCTGTTAATTGACGTTTAAGTAATAGGTAAGTATACTGCTATATTTCTTTCCAACTTTCCTGTAATAATTTTTTTCTTTGTCGGCATCGAGGTCATTAGAGGCGGGAGAGGACTCGGGACAAGGAACGGGAAGGAATTCGGTTATAGGCTTTTGAAGCAACCATCTCTGCATTCGCCTAAAATAATTTCAGGATACCATAGAAATCTGAAGTCTGGATGGGTGGACGAAGATTTTGAACCCCCATCCCACCGAATGCCATGCCAAAGCGTTAGCACTCACCCGCCACGCTCCATGTTATAATTTATTTGTTCATCAATTCTTGGATATGGTCAATAGAGACGGAACTACTTTCTGCAAGTATTCTGTGAAAATGCTGCCTTGGATCCTTAAGTAATTTTAATCTAATGGTGACATTTAAAACAATTTCTGCCCGGCATCTAACCAATTATAGGCAACAAGTGTAATGTGAACAGCGTTTCAGGACACAATTTAGTTGTACAAACATGTGCATCAGTTAAGAATTGTATTACGTAAGTAATTCACCATGTTATTTTTAAATAAAGGAGGATTGGTGAGCATCTTAAAACGAGCTTTGTGAAGAAAGCTTTTGGTGGTTTCCATATTCACGCTACCAGATGCTTCCTAACTTTTAAAGAACCGCCTGATTAGCTTCGACGCGTAAAACGAGGATTAAAACAATTCGAAATGAAAGCCCGTCCTCTGAAGCAGTATCTGTGATGCAGGCGGCAAGCCCCTAATTTTTTGTGGGTCTGCCGCCAAGCATTATCAGATGTCAATTCCGTGATGGAAGGAGACTATCCACTCGCTTCACCGTCTTCACAACAGGGGTCTCCAACAATTAAGGGGTCGCTCCCAGAATATCGTCAACTAACAAATTTCTGAATGTTATCATACCGATTAAGGAGTCCCTAATTATTTGGAAGTGAGGCTTGTGTAGGTTTGTTATTGAACTGTATATTACGAGGGCGACTAAGTGGCAACGCATTCGGGATGACGTGGGTTCGAAATCCCTGTACGGCCATGCAGATTTCGTTTTTCCACGATTTGGCGAAATCACTACAGATAAATACCAAAATGGTTTCTTTAAATGGCCATGGCCGAATTCCTCCCCACTTCTTGAACATCCTCTTCCACAATGCTCTTTCGGCGGTAAATACGTTGAAGTCGACGAGCCGTAAAGCAAAAAGCAAAAAAAAAAAGGAATGATGTGGTAAGTTCTTGCCTCGATCATAGATAGTGGTGACACTTAGATGTAGTCATCAGAAATTAAATACTTTTCCGAGATCTCTGAGAAACTGCTAACTCTGTTTTCACACTACTGTTTAACTGATTTCAGTAATTTTCGATCGCATTGGACATGTGACGGTCATTCCTGTGATAAATTTACTAAACGAGTGAGGTTACAAGGATATACTCGTGCGTATATTTTATAGTAACAGTTATTAACTATTAATGTAGTGAAAATTATATGTAGTTTCCCAGCTCTTATTTTCGGTATCACCGTGTGAATTGATTTCAAAAGCTTATGGTGCTGATTCCTTATGAATGTTTCATACAATATTCAAAACTTGCGTGTGTTTTTTTTTTTTACTGGAATAGGATAATATTCACATCTATACTACATAATAATTTGTGTCTGTACATGAAATTTATGAACAGATCATACACAAATTGACTTCGAGAGAAACAAAGCCTGATCCAGCTATATTACATTACTATCATTCTGTTTGTCACTGTTTGGTTAGTATTAAAAATTTCATTGCATTAATCATCCTCAAAGAAGTATCCCATGTCCTCCCTAATGATACAAAGTATTTCTTTCTCAAATGTCATCACGATTGGCTTTAGCCGATTAGTCGTGAAAACGTAACAAAGAGACGGAGTTACTTTCGCTTTTATACTGTTAGTTTAGGTAAGTAAGGATAGATATCTTTTTTAAGACTTGGAAGTTTTCTACTATCGTAGAGTAACTGGCGTTGATTGCATTTGATACGAAGAAGAGTACGTTAATGAAAATACCCATTAACACCACCAACTTTACAATCATCGTGCAAAATTTGATTGTGCAGATACTTAATTGCCAAATTTTCTTGATATATCATGATTCCTTATTCTCTGGTAGCATGGCCTTTTTTATCATAAGGAATTATATTAAACAAGTTGAAGTATCTCGGCATTTGCAAGGGCGGCTTTCTGGAAAACTCGGAAAGACGGAAATCTTTACAGCAGGCGATGAATCAAACCAGAACGACACCTGCGAGTCACGGATATAGCCATTAAATCTTGTCACATGTTATTTGATAATCTACTTAGTAAGTCATATGTGGTAAATGGCCTTTGCTTGCTCTGGTTATTTTCGATCAGCTGGTCGCGTTGTGATAATTTACAGAGTCTATTTACTAGGAGAAGTAAATAAGTTAGAGATTTTTTTAAGTAAAGTTTTCCCAGCAGCTAAGGGGAATTTCAGATCAGCTTAGGAAGGGGAAAAACACATTTCACGAGGATCAACCACTCGTTATAATTGTCGTTTCTATTCAGATACTTCTGTAATACTGCGTATGGTGATAATTAAAATGGTTTTTCTGACATCTCTTTCAGACGAAAGTTATTTTGTAGCTATTGTTGTGTTATGCTGTGCGTCGATCGGAAAGTCAGTCTCGCCAGAGATAAAAACTCAGTGTTATAAAAAATGCTGCAAACTGCATAAGAAATATGATATTTCTGAAATCACTTTTAAGTAAACGTAACGTCCGAGATAAATTAAACGACGAAATAAATGACTGAGCTTTCACTTCTGTATTTCAATCTTATTGTTAGTTTTGACATATGGCTTGTGGTTATTTACCAAACGTATAATGTCCAGAGATACAAAATACAAATATCATTGTTACTTTCTACAAGTTCCTTTTGAAAAGAAGACTCGTTTTCTATGTCCAGTAGACATGACTCTTATTATTAGACTTATTTCTGATGCAAAACTAAACTATAAATGATCCAAAATATATCAACTGATAATAAAACAACCAAAAATAAAATATTGGTAATATACTTCCACATTTCAGTATGCTCAAACACACTGAGATTTCAAATTAGTGTAAGCCTTTAAATTTAAATGTGATCATGAAATTAGTTCCGTTATTTATAATTATTATAGGTACCGTGTCGACAAGTAATTATCGTAATCTACCACTCATCACAATATTCTCGAATTTGATGAAATTTACTTGATTAGTGAGAGGAAATCTACTATTTTAAAACAGTTTAAATGAGTTTTAATAATATAAAATTCACCGTAACCATTTCAATCCCAAGGAGAGTTACTAAATGAAATGCTATATATCTAGTCACTAAAACAGAACTGGAAGGATTCATACAAATGCCAAAATTTCAGTCAAACATCTTAATTGAAACAGAATAATTAAATTTTTTATTGAAATCACGTGATAATTATCGTGCCCAAAAATACCTCGTGGAAGAAATCCGATTCATTGAAACTTAGTATGAACTTTGTACATTTGGTGGTATTAGTTTCCTAGTGTAGTTTCGTCAAATGTAAGTTTGGATTCAATGTCTAATTTCTAAATGAAAATACAACTCTTGAAAAATATCATCGAAAGATCAAAAATTATCTTAGAAACTGGTGGAAAGTTGATTAAGGTACAGATATTATAACTTGGTTACAAATTTATCTCGTTAGCTCTGAAACCCCATTTTACCAAACATTATAAATAAGAGACCATAGATTAACATGCCGCAAATAGTAAAATTACGTCAAGAGAGGAACACCAACTGAAATCACGAAATCAAATTATGGTCTTACTATCCAACATTCTGCATTTTATCGTCCATGAAGGCAGGAAAAATTTACACCTTTTTGAATTTACAAATGAAATCTAGGAAATATAAGCAATTAGTAAAGTACCCAACGCGTTCTTTTATACGAATCGACCAATTTCTCGTCTCCTGCTGTGACAGTAAAGACATTTATAACGGAAATCTTTAAAGAGCATGGTACAGAATATTTCTACCTTTAATTATCCACTTTGTTTTAGTCAAAAGCCCTTTGGATGTCTCAGTCTACATTCATAGAAAAAATGAAAAGACACCAGGAAAGAGGTGACAGATAATTGGTTTTATGTACTGGTAGGAAATGATTGATATTCTAAAGTGATTATTAGGTGAAAAATTTTAATGATTCGCTCCTAGCTAAGAAATAAACGACTGCATGACTTTACGTTGTGGTGTAAATACAGATCAGTGTTAGTGGACAGAGGTATGGCATACCAGTTACAATGCAATTTCCACTTCGGGTTTCAGCATTCCAAAATGGTGGCATTGCATGATGTCCCAAATATGCTCGATCGATGAGGGATGAGGTGTCCGAACTATTTATAGACAAATATCATCAAAACGGAGGTAGTCCTATGAGAAATGCATTGTGTGAATCCGTTAATTACTTTCGTGTAAAATAACCTTCGGATGCCACAGTCCCTGAACATCTTAACGTACCACTATGGAGTTAACGTAGTATGAAGCACAAAGTAATGGTGTACAGTTATCAATAGAGAAGGCTTTCCACTTTGTGAGTCATTGTGTCATGTTCCAAAATAAAGGCAGGATTCGTTCACCGCCTGGCTCGTCTCCAGACATGGCTGCGTTGGCAATCGGTGCCCAGCAAGAACAGTGATTCATCACTTAAGACCATATTCTCTTCTGGGTACTATCCCACTTTGATCGGGTTGGACGACACCACAACCAGGTCTGTGGTACTAACTAAACAGTGTCGATGTTGTCACTTTCCCATGGCAGTTTCTGTATTGAAATTCATCTAGACATATAGAGGATAGAAGTCAATATTTCTATAGATAATTTGCATGACAATAGATAGTAAAAAAATTCATGTGCTTTCTTGACTCCTCAAACTGGACTTAAGATAACCCGAAAGGACTCAAGCTTCATCTTCAGTTTCTCCAGATACTATTGTGGGGGAAAATATGTTTCCATTAAATTATTCTGAGGAAATTATTCTTCCTGCATAACGGTCAAAGAACGTTCAGGGATTCAAGTAGTAGCATTTCCATAAGCAGGGAAGTGCCAGAATATCATCCTGCCATTCTTGAGATGACACAGCGTTGTTTTGGTTCCTTAGGATAGCTGCTTTCCTGACATGTTGCTAAGCAACTGGCAATTGTAAATTAGGGAAGGTACTACCTAACTGCCACCGACTGTATTCTGCTATAAACTTTCTCGGAGTTTACAACAGAACTCAAGTAATTTCTGTTTGTCATTTGTAGTAGATCGAGATGGTAAATTGCCTTTCGATTGAAAGTTCGTGCAAGCAAATCCTTTTATTAAAAAGAGGACGGAACAATAATGAATTCCTTGATCAATGATGAACAGTTTTTAAAATTTCCGGAAGCATATCTTAAGATCCAGCTGGGATGTAGGGGAAACTAGTTATTGTGAAGTAAAGTTGGCTGCAGTTTTGCATGGTTAGTTGTTGAAGTGGGGTCAAAAGATGATACCATCTTACATGGATTATCAGAATTCGTTGGACGCTGTAGAATGGGATATCCTTTGAATAAAGATCCGAGAGTACAGAATATAGTAACAGAATTGTGAATCTTTAATGGATGGTCGCATTACGTCACTAAAGAAAATTAAGATTAAGATGTTACAAAAAAGTTATGACTAGTGATGTACAAAAATTCTGCTAGTAGTTTAGTTATCCAACAAAAGGTTCTGACTAAAATCTCAACTAAATCGCAAAAAGTGTAACGCAATCCAAGAGAGGAATAAAGAGAAAACGGTCGTCCACGAATAATTTCAATTATTGTAGACGTCTGACGATGTGAAGTACTTAGAGATGGAAAACATTAATTGAGAGCAGCATATGCTCTTAGTGACAGGAAAGATTCATTCTTGGCTCTGGTTCGTATATCGAATTTTGAATGATGACAGAAAAAGTGCAAATAAGACAACGAATTAAAATCTTTTAGGACCTAGATTGTTGCAGTGAAACGTGATACCAGATATTGATCACTAGCATGGAGAAGACTCGGAGGAGAATCTCATGCATTGTGACCTATTTCTGTGTGCCCTTATGACGTGACAACGATTTTGGTGAGTTAATGTAAGATCAGGTCTCCAAAATGTCAGCTCAGATTTGTTGAGTCACCGGCTATCTTCTATCGTTCGTGAATGCAATGGCGTATTTTTCGAATTCAGGACTCTTTTTATCCCTTATACAGTTAGAGACTTCAATGTGTAGGGAAATATGGCACCCTTCTGTGCATTATAGTGTATCCATGCAGATGTATACACCACACCTTGTTGGTTTGAGCAATTCCCACAAGTTGGAAGAGACGATTTGGGTCACTTCACAACGCGAGTTTCCAGCGGTACTCCAGATCCATTCCAACCTTCCTGAAACATTGCTTACAGTAAAGGTACAACTTGGAGAATCATTTACAGTGCAAAGTAAGGTACTTCAAATGGACTATAACTTTGAATTTCCATATGAGATTTCCATAGGACGCTGTCTCGCTGCATTCCCAGCGTGTCACGTACTGTTCCGATAAATTTTTACTAAAGCCTTAAGTCGAAAAATTCAAATCTGTTACAAATCTTCGTATTTTATGTTCTGTTGTTAAAAAAGTTGTATTGGTTGTAATAAGTCGAGTATGGGACTATTTTAAGAATTACGTATCTACCATCGTCTTACATTCTTTTTGTAGTAACGATGGTGGTAGGCCAACCTCGGTAGCGTGGGAGCTAGATTACTGGCTTCGCGTGCCGAAGGTCGCCGGTTCGAGTTCGGAAGGGTAGCATGGGTGTTTAAGTGTGGTTTGTTATGTCCGTCTTGCGTTCTCTGTACTTGCTGAAAACAATGTTTTGTAGGAACTGAAAAACTTGAAGCATCATAATCACACTTCAGCTGGATGGCCGAATGCCATTAAAAAAAATAAAAAAAATACCGATGTTGGTAGTTTAAAACCTCGTACGAAATTTATTGAAACTTTATTTCAAATGTTTTAAATAAATATTTAACTCAGAAAAAAAGTTTTAATGGTGATTTGATCTTTCTCTTAATAGTTCACTCATAACCTACAGTAACTTCTGTAGCAGTACTACACTTCTCTTACACACAAACGAAACGTAATTTCCTGTTTACACCTTTCCAAAAGAATTAGCATACCGTGGTTGGTTAACAGAAGCAGTTTGTAGCTTGGTAGTATAATTTATTGCTTCCTGCTTTTGCATGTCCATAGAGAAAGTGAAGTTTCCTGCAAAATTACAGTTTCTATATTCTGAGGCCCTCTTATTAAGTTTTAGGATTTTATTGCAACGATAACAGGTGTTGCAGTTTATTATTTTAATGAAATACTTAGAAAAGAGGAGTTATGCATCTCCATTAAGGCCAACATAATCCTAAATATACGCAGAAATGATTTTTCGTCAATAGTCAATCAATCGTTTTTCTGCTTAGTGGATTTGCAGCATAACCATCAAATTTTTTAGATCAATAAATTTGTTAATATCATAATAATCTGGTACTAACTTATGTCTGATTTATTTCATTAACTAAGTCAGCTAAATAGCTCAATACAAAAAAAATTCGAATCATTGTGTTTCAGCAGATGTTTCTTCTATTTTGATCCATTTTTGTATTTAAAAAATACATCTATTTTTGTGAATTTATTTTTTTACATTTTTCTATGTTTAATAAAAATAATATTAGAATTTCAATTTCTTCTTGAGAGTGTTCTGAATAAGAAATTTTGGTCAGTTTGTATGAATTACGACCCACAACATCCAGTAGGTAATTTTGCGTTCGAAAATAAAACAAACAAAAAGTAAACAGTAAGTTGTAAATGAGATTCTTAAATATTTAGAAACTTTATTATACCTATATGTACAGGGTGTTTTGGTGCACAATTTTGCATTTAATTTTAAAAAGTAAAGCCTATATAACAGTATGGTGTGTAGTTGTCTGTAATTTCATTGTTACAGAATTATATTTATCAAACCAATACAGACCACTTTTTTCCGTTAATATACGTATGAAACTTATAAATGAGCAAAATATTTAATGTGTAAATAGATATTTGACGTAAGGGAATCTTAACGTCATTTTACCAACACTTCATTCTTATTATTTTCAAATTAAAAGAATATTGTGTACATAATTAATGTTTGTCAAAGTATTTTTTATTACTAAGACAAGGTTGCGTCCAAGATTAATGTAAAATTTACATATTTTGTAGTTTTCAGAGATTTTTATTGTCATTCTGTAAACATCCTGGAGGAATCCCAAACGGATCCTCGAATGATAAAATTCCTTTTGTTTCACAAAAATTAGTGGCCTAATTGTTGCTGATAAAGACCAATCACAGCTGGTATTTGGTAGTAATGTTTCTTCACGAGCAAGATTGGACATCATCTCCATAGACGTCATAGCAATTACCTTATATTAACTCTGACCAGCTTACATCTATCAACAGACAGAGATGCTGAAAATTCGACCACAGTGTCATACCAACTTTGTTATAACTTTCCCTTTTTTTATTTGCCATTATTGTCGCGAGCTTAATTATAAAATATAGGTCCGGGTCAACAATATTTTTATCAAATAATGAATTATTTTACCTGAACAATCTGCTATTTCTATGCGTAAATTACCATTTGCGTAATTAATCGGTAGGTTACCATTAATAGGAGTAACAACGAAAAGTTCTGTAAACTTAGATGAAAGATTTCTGTGGACATAGTTTTTGGAAAATTACAAGGAAAACAAGAAACCGATACTGTGTTAGACAAATTTGGGATAGATGCAGTGTTGTTGTAGTCAATTTTTTCCCGCAGTTGCATGGTTAATTAATTGTTAGTTAATAATGCCAATGGAAATGTTTTACAAGTTTTTGATGCCGTATTTATCAAGGCATCGCCAGCGACGAATTAATTACATTACTGTTGAATGTTGCTGATGGAAAGAGTTACATAGGCCTTGTTAACAATTAATTTAATTTGCGATGGTTTAATTCCAGTTTCCGGATACCACCGAATAAATTCTAGTATATGTATAAAAATATGAAGGATGCAAACCAGACTACAAATTAATACTAAACCTAAAAAAAAAAAAAATCGAAAGAATGAACTACGAACGTTTCATCAAATCAGAAATTTTGTGGTGTTGTACATTTATATTGTCTACAATATGGAAGAAAAAATGAAAAATTGCCTGAATTAAATTATTTCCTGAAATAGATTTTTTTTTTTGCTTTAGAATTAACAAATACGAACAACTGGAAGTTTTATTTCTCTGTATGCGAATAAAATAACTTCTAATATTCGAGTGGTCTATATCAAAGTGTTTAAGGCTGCGCAAGGAGCAACAGCAAAGTAGTTTGACTGCGAACAGTCATTATACTTGGATACTGAAATTCTTATCACATTTCAGACCCAATCATCAAGCATAACTTTAGTTAAGAAATTAATCGTTTAGTCACAGACACAAGGCCCATTTAAGCTCAAAATTCCAGAAAGTGTATCATACTGGAACATTCGGTGTCACATATGTCAACTTTGATAGACATTCCCAATCGTAAGGAAAGCTAACTGAATGCAAATAAATGTTTTCGCTTTGCCATGTCTGTGAGACAACATGTACTACGATTGACAATCATCGATATATAGAGACAGATATGTAATCACTTGATAAGCTTTGTACGTGTGTAATTAAAGAAGAAAGCTCCCGCTTACACGCTACGACTCATTGTAGTAATTAAAAGGCTATTTGTGTTGGCCGAGAGTAGACTTAGTGGCTACTTAATATTCAGTGGGGCTGTGCTCTGGTCTACGATCCATACAGTTCCTGATCATGCATGCATCTGGCTGCGTGGTCCCGTCGCTCGGCCAGAAAAAAAGACTCGAGAAACGAAAAGTTGTCGGACCACATTCCACAACTCCGAGTTGAGATACACATATACAACGGACCCGTAGTCACCATTTCACTAACATCAGACGGGGGGGGGGGGGGGGAGGGGGTACCACCTTGCCCTTTCCCAAGATATTACACATTGTTATAAAAACGTCATGAAATTTTAATGAGTATCAATATGTTATTCCAGGAAGAGCTCCATAATGGATTTTAATTTTTCTCATTAATTACGCTTCGAAGAGTAGATTTCTTCGCCGCTAGTGGAGCGTGGCTTATTACAGTGCATGAAATCTGAAACTTCTCTGCCTAACGGACAACTCATAGGGGGCTCTCCAATCTACGCGGAACAGAAAATGGGATGCTAAAAATTACTGTCGAAGTCTGGGTCTTCCGAATGTGCATGAAAGTGTGATTGAAAGTAAGCAACTGCAACCCCAGGCAACATAGACGCTACCATACTGACCTCGCATTGACAGTGGCACAGGTTCGAGTCCGGATCCGGGCATGGGTGATTTTAACTAAATGTGTACGCCCTGTATTGTCGGTACGCACTGAAAATTCAGTCAGTGAAAGAGTCACAACACTCTAGCTGACTGTACAGCCTAGACGCCAAATGCCAAGTTTGGTTAAAAAAATTGCCAGTATGTTTTTTTTTTCCTTTGATATATATGTTGAAAGAGACGCACATACCCTGCATTAGTTCCTATATGAAACAGTAATCTTTCACATAAGATATATTGCCTTATATTGATCAAATAACACTGCGCCAAACATGTTGCTTAATGCATTAAACCCTTCAGTCCTGCGGCAGCCTACCTTCACCTATTATGCCCGGTACTATACGATCATATGTGATTGTTGTCTTCCTATAACATTACATCACTGTGTCTTTTTTCCCTTACCTTTGACAACGGCGGAACATTAAACTTCAATAATTTTCAGTGATGGCTCAGTATGTGTGTTAGTAGCAGAAATTCATCTTGAACGGAACAGTGCAGGAGACATGTAATGATAACAATCCTGTAGTAACGAGCGTGGTGGGTTAGCAGTTAACGTTCCTGCTTCGCATTCCGTAGGACGCCGGTTCGAATCCCCTTCCAGGCATACAGAATTGGGTTTTCCATGGTTTCTCCAAATCACTACAGTCGAATGCAGGGGTGCTTCCTTCAAAAGGCGATGGCCGAATTCCTTCCCGTTCCTTTACCCCACTCCCATCACGCCTTTAATAACCTCGACGTCGACGAGGCGTAAGGCCATAATTTAAAAAAATAATAACAGTCATGTACTCGTCTAGATTTTTTTAGTTGAAAGGCGGGTAACTGCAGTTCTAGTTACTGATGGAACTGATAAATAATATCGAAGTTTCTGGTCTGTGGTCCAGTTTTGATGTTTGGGAATATTCCATTTTTGAAAAATTTCATTGATCATTATAGTTTATCTTTCTGCTTCCGATCTGTAACAGACGGTTACTAGGCATGGAATGTTGACCTCAAGTGCCGCGTATCTGACACAAGTTCGTCACCACCTCGAATATCAAACGTAATTATATATTTACCTCTAAATTTTCGTCTCAGCTTTGTTTCATGATGACTAAAACATAATTTTATTTGTATAATTAGTAGAATAACAAAACTAATAATTTGTTTTGACGGATAGTTTATAATTTTACTACATGGAATTAAACCAAACTTGTAACTGAAAATTTTGCATTTTTCTTAGCTACGTCAAACAGATTATTGTTTTGTTCTTCGGTGAGCATTGACAAATTTTAATATTCTCTCGCCTTCGACAGGATAACATTAAAAAATATTAGTGTACTTAAAGAGTTTGACTTCCTGGACCTTCTTTAATTTACTATGCAGAACGTTCAGTGCTTCACATTGGTAAATTTGCTGTTTTAACGTTCTAACGAAGACACACTTCAACAAAAATTAAATAAGTAGTAGAACCTTGAATTTCGATTTGTTTTAGATACGAGAGAGAAAGATGCATGTATTCGCAAATGTTATCAAGCTTCGCTTCCACTTCCTGGTTCCTTATGTACAATATATCTGATTAGTAGTCTCTTGCGACTATATTATTTACAGATTCGATGTTTGTTGGAAATTATCCAAGAAATATTACGCTCTTACCACAATGTCAACTGATGATTATTAGGAACGAACTTCCAGCAGGTTAGAAAGTATTAATAATTCCGTTTCATATATAATATTACAGGCCAAACAGACAGTACCAAACTATTACTTTATTAATTCCTCGTAAATGTATAATTTTAAACTGAGATATGAAGAATTTCTGGTAATTCCATTTTGTTTGCAGTAATTCATAAACTGGTCATCACAATGTATTCAGTTTCTACAATCATTTTCATCTCCAGCGAACAAGTAAAATAAATAAAAAGAATTGTCTTTGATTTAATATAGTGGATGAATTGTTAATAATCTGTGTAAAAATATGTTCACTGTAATAATAATATAGAAATGCGACAGACAACAGTTAAATATATTGTTATAGAAAGTGATACTCTATTACAGCTGAACTATTATTTGCTAAGGTAATAAGAAACGCGTACCTAAGCGGTTACCACGGGGGATGAATACCCCACCAGAGAAACGTCTGGGAAGATAGACTGGAGTCGTTGACCGTTGCCTTGCCCAGTGTAAGTAAGTTCCTAAGTGTTGATGAATGTGCTGGTGTATGAGTTCAGTGTATAGTGTTCTTTGTGTTGTGGATGAGAGATGAAGGAACGGAGAGAGTAAAACCCGGTGATGGCTTATTTCCGAAAGAAGGAGCGTGGTGGATTATCGGTTTACGTTCTGCACCTCGCATTCGAGAGGATGCCGGTTCGAAACCCCGTCCGGGCATCTATATTTGGGTTTTTCATGGTTTCCCCAAATCACTCCAGGCGAATGCCGGGATACTTCCTTCAAAAGGCCATGGCCGAATTTCTTTCCGTTTCTTGTCCCAGTCCCATCCCGCCTCTAATGATCTCGACGTCGGCGAGGCGTAAAGCCATAAGGGAAAAAAATCTTCCGAAAGATATTTCGTGAACCGCCAGGCTTAACGTCCCCATATTGGGGGTAAATCACTATCAACAGTGACGTATATCCTTTCTCCATACGCACTGCGGAGCGGTTTGGGATTTAACCCAGGACTTTGGTGCACAATGTAGTGATTAGGAATCGTGCACCACCACCTCAGCACATTGCCGGCCAAGTCCCCACACCACCAGTTAATGGAAGCATCCAGGCATTCTCCTGTAGTGATTTGGGGAAACCATGGAAAACCCAAATCTGGATGCCCGGATGGGGATTCGAACCCGCATCCTCCCGAATACCCCGTGTCAGCGCCGGACACCATTACGGTGCCGCAGCCAAATTAGCCAACCGGGTGTGCCAGATCATATTTGTCTGTCATTAATACTTCTAATTCCTACAAACTCAACAGAAATTCTTCGTTTTTTTCTGAGTCAACCCTTAGAGTCAAACACAGGTAAAATTCGTATTGGATCACATTATTAAGATTTATCACACCAGCAACTCATTTTCGTCACTAAATTTGTGACCTAGGAACTATTCTTGATCTGTGATCATACCAAAAACACGATCAGTGTTTCAAATCTAGTATTCAGTAGGTTTGCAGAGGAAATCAAGGAATGTGAAACAAAGATTTGAACATGGCGTAAGGATTCAAGGAGAAGCAATCAGTATGCTGCGATTTGTTGGTGAAACTGACTTCTTACTAGATTATAATGAAGATGTCAGTTATATGTAATAAATACTGGAAAAACAATTTGAACTGAATGTAAACAAAAGACATGAACTGTAGCACAAATGATACAACTACGATACACCAAATACACAAGCAGAAACAAATGTGGTAGACGTAGTAAGAGAATTCTGTTACCTGGGAAGTAAAGTTACAACTGATGTCTGAAGCAAGAGCGATGTCGAAAGCTGAACTTTACTAGCCAAGAGTCTTCGGGAAAGAGAAATCTTTATTGATCCAATTTACAAAACTGTATGCATGGAGCACAGAAAATTTATGGAACCAACGCTTGCACATAGCGAACACCACAAAGAAGGAATAGATCAAGAATTGGGAATGTGGTGCTATAGAGAGAATTTTAAAGACAAGCGGACAGATAAAGTACGAAACGAATATACTCTGGAAATAATGAGTGACGAAAAAAATTGTAGTAGTTTGTATATGAATACGAGGGAATA
Organism: Vandiemenella viatica; assembly: GCA_031002005.1. NCBI lineage: Eukaryota > Metazoa > Arthropoda > Insecta > Orthoptera > Morabidae > Vandiemenella > Vandiemenella viatica. The sequence continues at coordinate 66,390 of JARYHS010008267.1, forward strand.
AAATGCAATAATAATGTAGAAGAATGACACGGAAAGAAGAAATGGGATTTTGGGACACATTTTAAGACGATTTTGGTTAATTTGTCGGTGGAAAAAACAATGGGAGGAACGAACAAGAAAGGTAAGGAGCGTGCTGGGAGTGTACAAGGCATATGTTGCTGGTAAGGCGTGGAAAGATATTGGTTGGAAGGAAAAACATGACCATGACCACAAACTGACACTCGATTTCAGGCATAAGAGTGAATGAAAAGTTTCTTTTATTGGTAAGGAAGTCAGGAATTGAAATAAATTATCTAAGGAAGTGAATGCCAATTTTTTAAAAAGCTGAAAGAATTTAAAATTATTATTCGCGTAAGTCAAAGTAGGCGGGTAAAATAAAGGGGAAAAATTGGTGTGTTGGGAAATTTCCGCCGGAGCTTGTGTTTCATCGCAATTAAATTAAAGATAACGATTAGAAGTAAATCATTGAGAACGCAGAATTGAAACAGGTATGACGAGATGAACAGAATAGCTCAAGATAGCAAAAAATGAAGGACTGCATCAAACAAGTCGGATGACTCACGGTAGAAAAGAAGGAAGATTTTACTATGCTACACAATTTTTAGTACATGGTATTCTTGAAATTTCATACTAATGCCTGAAGATCCACATCAAATCAAATAGCAAACCTACTGTAATTACCCAGTGCAATATTCCCTGATATAAAGCTCTAGGATGGTAGTAGGCATTATTTTACAGTTAAAAGTGGGCGATATAATGTTTCACCACTTTCCTGGCAACTATCAAAGAAAAAATATCCCAGCTGTTCATAAAAATATTATGGTTAAAAAAAAAAGAAGCAACAAGCGGAAAAAACTAACCAATCATAGCAATTCCTTTCAACATTCTCAAAATAAACGTTTTTACACTGTCGAGATCAACAAAAAATTCTGTAAATGATTTAATTTATAAAATTACAGGTTTCTTCTTGAATAGATTAATTTAATCTTTCATTTATACTAATGGGTGATAGCGATAGTAGAAAATTCTTACGTCAAGTATGTAGGTTGATACAATCTCGTACTCTTTTACACTTCACTGAAGTTAGTATATTTTCCACAAAATGGAGATAACTAAGGAAAAGTGGTAGAGGGCTTAAGTGAGCAGAGAAATACTTCGTAATTCGCAAAGATGAACACTGGTTGAGTGAGTATATGGGGACGGCTGCTGCAACATCCCTATCTGAGTGGCCAAGCCTTAGGTAACAACGGATGCCTGCTATTCGTCTTTCATCATCCGGCCTCATATGAAATTACCCGCAACTCCGTCCTAAGTATATACTATTAATCTGTTTTACAAGGCATCGCTTTTTGAAGCCATAATGCCCTAAATCTGTACTGTGATATATCTGAAAGCTTGCTAAACCTATCATTTAGCTGCGCTGGGTTATAAGGAATGCACATTCTGATGGCCGGAGGGTATGCTCGCCCTGTAACTTGGGACAACCCAAATATTTCGTCTTTCCTCGTCCTTTGATATTCGAAGCAATTTTCGCATGATCTGGACTGGATCGTGGTGATAAATTAACATAATTCCACTGCAACAGAATACCAGGGCAATGCCCCTCGCATCGGAGACGTTCATTTACCAGACAAGGTCGAGGGATTGTTACTGAAAAAGGAATATTTTAAACGATTTCCATTAATTACGTATACTATAAACACTCAGATAAATATGATAACAACGAAATCGACAAATGACTTTTGCACAACAGCAACAAATTTTATTATCTAAATCGTTAGAAGCAAATTATACTTCGGCACTGTAATCCTCAACCGGTTTACGTGAGTATTATACTATGAAATTTTTTACTTCTCTCGTCAAATAAAGCAAATAAAACCTAATCGTCGACTGTAATGGCCGTAAAACTGACACTAATCTTCCCAGACAGTGAGGAATAATGTATTTCTATTACTTAATATAGTTCTTCAGGGTGTAAGACACGAATCAGCGGGGTACAGTCAGTTTCAGAATCTATTGCTGTGTCAATTACTTATTATACGTTTAATCCATTTATTTACTTGTTATTGCTGTTAAAATCGTTGCAATGTAATACGATCAATAAAAATATACTACGTGGTCCGAGCGACAATTTCACGATTGATATGCTATGAATAGTGACGATGATGGTTAGTAGTAGAATGAAAGAAGAACTCGCTCATTTGTAGAAAATGCTTTCTGTCAACTGAAATATGTAGGTACGTAGCAAAACACTTAGAACGTCTTACGAAACAGAAATGATGAAACATTTTTCTAACAGAAAACAAAATACTGGATAAGCTTCCGACTTTAGAATACTCGCACAGTTTATCAGTATCACTGAGCGTGGAGGGTGAGCGGAAACGCTCTCGCATTCGGGAGGACGCGGGTTCAAATCCCCGTACGGGCATACGGATTTGGGTATTTCATGATTTCTACAAATCATCCAGGCGATCGCCGGGATGCTTCGATCAAAAGAGCATGGCCGCATTCCTTCCCGTTCCTTGCCCTTGTATCTGTGTGATATGTGGAGCTGCCCAGGGAAGCCTAGCAGCTTCACTTTGTACCATCGCATATCCGTGATCTTCATTGTTCATAATTTTACGATTTATGTGTTGAATTTCGAAAAATCCCTTTCCTCTTTAATGATGTTACGAAACTGGAATACTTAATCTTTAAAATGATACCTCATTTATCGATTTTGGTTAAGTATGAAATGAGAAACACAGCTCGTCAAAAAAGACACCTTTCAGAAATAATATAAAAAAGTTCCAGAGTTTGCGTGCTTTACCTTGAATTAAGTTTCAAATAAGAACCCAGTTCCTAATTTATAGCGAATATTTTTTTGAGATAGCAATTAATTCAAAAATGCTAACCTGATGACATGTCCGTGTTTACTGCACGTATAGAATCCCGCAAAATAAACGTAATTGTATACTTATTTGCAACAGAGTGAATTACATTCGCATTAAAAGCTGTGGCACAGTGGGAAGAATAAGTGAAAACGAGAAAGGTACTCCAACTATTTCTGAAAGTGTTAACATCCCATTTTCTCATAGAAAAGCTTTAAAATGGTTGTTCCATGTTTCACCGGTCAGCTATTTTTGATGGATGAGCTATTTTTCTCCACACGCGACAGAAATCTTACGCAAAACTGGTTTTGAAGTAAATTAGCAAGCGCTTTATCTTCCTGATATAAACTTTCCAAACTGGTATATTACGGCATTTGTCTAATTTCTTCAGAGAAAAGCAATATTACACAATAAAAGGCATACTTTGTATGGAAAACAAATTGAATAATGGTCTCTCAATTAGTATTGGACTGCATATACGCAGAGTAGAAACTTTTTGAAACATTTCATTACGGTGTGAATTACTGTATTTTGTCCTATTAACTAGCGTGGTAGCGACAAGAAACACCATAGAGGCGTGGTGGAAGGACATGTTTATAGTGAACCCAAAAGTGAAGTGAGGAGGCAGCGAAGCCCTCAGATATTTATGAGTGATCATCGACCAAGGAATACCTTTGACGGGCAGTACTAAATTCCTGAGGGTTGTTATAATTGAAAAAGGAAGGGCTCAGCCGGTGGAGCCAGCGCCCGTCTTCAGATATGGAAATAACAATTTATGACCAGTGTTGTACAGCTCCGCAGGAAAGATTAGTCATCATTTGTGCTACTTTGGTCAGAACGGGCGTACCTCAAAAGAACGCTTAATGTGATTTATAGCAGTTCTCCGAATCTCTTTTCCGTGATACCTGTCCCTCAGTGATACTATGCATATAAGCCCCGGCTTGGCGAGTGAATAGACTGATGGAAAACGAACTCGCCGTTCACCGACGAGGAAACCTGATCCTCGTCGTATTTACAGCAGAGCGAATTGCCCCACGATTAGTGTATCATTACACAATGTTATAGTCATCTGCAATATGGATGGCTTCTGCTGTCATATTGTTCCGGAAGTTAAATCGTCCGTAATTGCCTCACCGTTCTCTTGAATCATTGCTTCGATTTTTTTTATACAGTAAGTGGTGATTGAGACGGATATAGGAAGGACTCTGGTACTACAACCCAGAGGTGGAGTTCTAATTTCATGGACTGAGAACGTTATAATATACCTGTACACTCTACGCATTAAACAATTTCAGTTCCCTCCAATATTATTCGCACTGAAATAAAACAGTCGTTCCAACTATAAATGTCTAAGTCAATGATTAAAACCAAATCCAAAAAAGGAAACTATAAAATACGCATACATGTACTCCGGCAATCTTCAAAAATTATGCTGTAGAAACCAACAGTAGCTAAATATATATTACAAAGCCACAAAAAGTTAACGTTTAAAATCAAGGTAAGACTTATAACTTTAAACAAAAGGTTATTACGTAATAGAAATTGTAGGCAGAAAAGGAAAGGAAATAATAAATGAATAAATATTTGGGCCAACGTCTGGGTTTTCGGTCATTAAAAAATTCGAATTAGGGTATAAGTTTCCTAGTAACAATCCCTTCTTACTGCTAACTAAACATCCAGGTTAGTGTTGCGCAAATGAACTTGTACGTCTGTCTCCAAATTTAGTCTTAAATCTTAGTGGTTTTGTAACACGTAATGTTTTTTCACTATGATTATCATTCATCTTGTTGGTATATTTTTAAACCATGACATTTTCCGTATCCCAGACGTTTTTACTCAGCAGGGATCTATAAATGATAAAAATGATAAAAATAACTCGCCAGTGTGACTGCGTCACCACACAGGATCAGGGACCATGTTCGAGTCCTGGACCCCGCGTACCCACCGTCCTGATTGCGACTTTTAGGCGGTTTTTCCCCAATTACCTAGGTGAATCCTGGGACAGTCTCCAATCTCCACCTTATAAACTACATTTTTCACAAGCAAAATACACATATTATAGAAAGTTACACGAATCACAGATAGATGGCAACACTTAAGCTCCCCCCATTGTTCCAGGAACTGTAAATCCCTGGTACTAACTACCCAGTGGAAACACTCGACAATTTCTTACTTACAAGCCATGACGAGAAGCAAGGCGTTGCGTGATCAGGTAGGGTCCATTCACAAGTAATAATATTGATGCAATAAAATGAATAAAACATAAAAATATTACTTAACACATGTGGTTTGTGATGAAGCTTAATGCTTAATATCTAGGAATCAGTAGAAGAAACCTTTCAACTTAGATCCTTTCTAGAGAGGTACCACAAAAAAAATCATAAATTGCGTTGTAAAAGACCTGTTTACATTGAATATAACTTGCTAGTCTGAAGTTACAACACTACATAACATTTTAAGTACCTACTAACCGTTTACTACCTTTGACCGCGTCTTAAACAACTCGAAATCATGCTACTTTTACCTTTTTATATCTTCTTCAGTAACTTCCTCCCAGGATGAGTAACATTTTTTTGCCATCTTTTAGACTAAAAAGTTTTAAGTCTAGCTTTCCAATTACAATTATAATTTCATCAATCTCTCCTCTTTTTTGCTTTCTTTATCTGAAATTAAAATTCATACTCTACCTTGCATTATTTCTTGTTAGTTTTACTTCAGTTATATGACCGCAACTAAACTTTTCAAGTTAAACACATTATTATTCCGTAGCTTCTCAGATATTAAAAATTACTCAACACAACTATGACATACACTTAAATTTCATGCAACTAACCTTCTCACTTAACGTCCAACTATTTCCCTAAGTTTTGCAGCTGCTTCCGTGTCATCAAGCCATCTTACTCATGCGTCTCCCTTTCTATTAATTACTAAGTATATCGTCATCTTCTTGTTCTTGGGTCTGTTGCGCCCGGTTCATTCTTTGCTTCAAAAATGTTCCAAAAAATTCCAGTGCCAGAATTATATGATACTCACAAATTATAGTATGCACAATCAACCAAATTTATATGCATTTATAGGTTAGCGTGACCTATGACCGCTATAACTCCATTCTCATGGTATAGTTGTTAAATACAAACATTACGTTTGACCATTTTTCGCCAATAATCATGTGTTACTTCCTACCCCTGCTACATGATCAAATGCATATGTTCGGGTAACTACGATATCAAGTGACACTCTCGATAGCATATGGAAGTCTCTTCTAACTGTGAATTTTTTTAAAAAAAATGGAAGTGTGGTGTTAAATAACTACGACATCAGAACTAGCTGAATGCAAATAGGTCATTTAAAGCTACAGTGTCACTTAATTTTTTGAAAGGCATTTTGGTTGAAAGATTTTCTCTTCCGTTTCCTGGATATACAGAATTATTTTTCAGCTTAAGCCAGATGTAGTAAGTAACTCTGTAGATAGGTTTAGTAATAACAAATTTAATGTGTTTTTTGTCGTTATACAGCAGAATCTAAAACCCTTACGAGTGTAGGCAATCCCACAGTGCCGAAAGTTGACTCTGAATATAAATACACAAAACTTACTCTCACTTTCACAACATTCATTGTGAGTACAAGTGTTCCAGAACTACACACTATTTTTTTGGGGGGGGGGGACTATTTTCCGTCAACGATGAGGACTTTCGAATCATTTGAGAATGGCTGGGGTCAGAAAATACTCCGAACCTCCGCGATGTAACCATATTAGAATTTACGTGATTTCGGAAACTAATTATAACTGAAGTTTTCATCTCCGGACTGGGAATCGAACGTAACCACTCAACCACAATGTTTGGTAGCATAGAGTATCTGTAAGGTCCGTTTCGATGGTTGTTATATTATCAATAGGTTTGTTAAAACTACGAACTTTTTGGCACAGTTGATTACGCCGGGTATTATAAAATAACAGTAACGCCTGTTTTCTTTGGAGTTAAATCATTACTTACAAGTTTTTATTGATAGTTCTTGTATTTTGCTAATCAGTGGCAAAAATGCTATTACTTTGATGTGCATATTCCCTCATGTAAGAAAATATTATTCTGTATGCAGAAACCTGTACGTTCAACATACCTCTATCAATAACGTTATGCAAGCGTATGATACAGCAAAATATGAAATAACGAATCGTTTTTCTCTGTAACGTTGCATAACAGGCATTTAGAAATGTTCTTTGGCAGTTTCCACAAGTCGTTAGCAGAATTATTTCCAGGTGTGTGTAGACAGCATTACTAGAGAAAATGACAAGCATCTGGTTACTCGTATTTCAACTAGAAGTTCACTTGTATTTTGGCTACATACTGCGAATTAAAAATTATACGTAATTACCTAAAAAATGAAAGTTTTGCTGATTTACTAAATATGCTTTGTCTTTTAGGTTACTGAAACGGCGAAGGAGATTACTTACATTTTGATGAAAGTAACACTATTCCACTGACATTAGCTTACGAAATACAGAGCATATTACATGACTAGCAATTACCAGTGCCCTGCATCTTAGTAGATAAATAAAAGATAGTTGGTATCTTTGTCTACAACATACCTGCATTCATTCGATGAAGTGGAAGCAGGTTGTTGCATCCGCAACTACAAATCTACCTTGAACTAATAAAGGTTGTCATTAACGAAGATGTCAACATAGTTCCTCATTTTGAGAATTGCTTCTATACATTATTATTCTTTCTAAATTGTTGAAATATTTTACTGTACAACTTCAGTTAAGTATTAAGTGGCTGAATTTTGTTTCTTTTATAAATTAAAAAACAAAAAGTACCCGCCAGTGTGAAGGCCACCACACTGAATCTGGGAGGTACCAGGGTACCGAAGAGTCCTGGTCCCCGCGTACAGGCTGTCCTGATCGTGGTTTCTAGATGGTTTACCACAATCGTCAAATCGAATGCTGGAACAGTCTCCAGTCTCCGCCCCATAAGTTACACATTCAACAAACAAGAAATACATTTATCACACAGGTCATAGTTATACGTCCTCAGGCAACTGGAAACTGGCAACACAAAGTACTAAAAAAATAGGGAATCATCACCACACTATACATAGGCTGCTACTGAGCTGCCTGGTGGCTTAGTGGTTAAGGCGTCTGATTGAGATTGCGAATCCCTGTCGCGGCGAGGATTTTCATAGGTCCTTAACTCGATCTTCACCTTTGGCAGGGCCTGCTGTTTAACGTGATGTATACCAGAACACTTCCGTGGTTTGGATTCTCCAGTAAACTGTAGCCTAGCTTAACACAGTAATCCTACCTGGTTAGGTTAGGTAGCTACGATAGGGGCGGGATTACGCAGCCGATAATAGACCTTGTCAACAGGTCATTACGACCACACGAATTTTCTTTACTGTAAGCTACGACTTACAGATCGATATTTATTCGTATTGTTATTTTACTATATTTATTAATATTTAATCTTCCTTAGGTAACGAAATAGAATAATAAGGCCTATAAAATAATATATTTGGAAATATTTATTTTATAACCACTATACAACTTTGCTTCCTATGTGAAAAGGACGTTTCTCAGAAAATTACGAGAGAGGAACGTATCCTATAACAAAAACTGTGTTATTTCTATATAAAATAGTATTCAGTTAAAATACAGTGTTGTATCCTGTAGAAATGTACTAACAATAAAGTGCTTTACTCGTATAACTACTAAGAGGGAATAAACAAATCTGATATGAAGAAACAAAACTTCA
>JARYHS010008268.1:0-25000 GCA_031002005.1 Vandiemenella viatica
GGGGGGGCTTGAGCCCCCTAGCCCCCCCCCCTGGATCCGCCCCTGCTGCGCATTCTACACCTGTCGTAGACGTCTTAACCTAACTCGGTAGTCCAACCGGGTACAGGGGACCTGCAGTTTAACGTGGAATCCGAACTACGCAAGCGTTCTGACGTACTTCGCATTACACAGCAAGCTGTGCCAGAGGTGAAGGTCGGGTTAAGGGTCTATGAAAGTCCCCACCGAGACACGGATTCGAACTCGGGATCTTTCGATCTCCAGTCAGACTCCTTAACCATTGAACCATCAGACCGCTATCCAAAATATAAAAAAGCTATTTCCCTTTACAAGTGTAACGAATTTAGAAAACCAAAGTAGCAGTCATCTTAGTTGAACCGTATGAAATATGCTGTAACAAGAATGTTACGGTGTAATAACATAGTTTACACGTATTGCAGTTTAAATTTCTTCATCATAGAACTGGACGGAAAAGTAGTAAGAGATTATGTATTATCCCGCGAAGATAGTGTGACTGTTTATTTATTGCCGTCAGTTGGCACACATCTAGCCTTTTCTTAAACATTTCAGTACAGAATTTTTGATCCTTTCAGCGTTCCACCATATAAAAGGTCAGCGTCCTTTAAAAAAAACGAGCCAACAGTTACATTGCTCTCTTCTTTTTTTGGGGGGGGGGGGGTGTTGGATTGACATTTTGATACAGACTGCAGTGCTAGAATGATCTAAGACTGTGCCCTGTTAAAAATATCGTAATATGTTTGTTTATTTTTTAATTTTTAGGGTTAAACGGTTCGTGGACGATAAGGAAACTTACCATGGATTCATCCCGGAGTTCGCCTGGCGCTATCTCTGAAAACTTTGGAGAAGAAATCTGGTTGCCCGCGCCAGGAATAGAACCATTGTCGTCCCGAATCCTAAGCCACAAGGTGGCCGCTTACCCACCAATTACGGTCACAGTTTCTTAAAGTTTTTCTGAATGTTAGATATGATTTTACATAAGGTTTCTCCGTAGAAAGACTACTACGTATACTTTTACAGTTGCCCATTGTTCTTAATCAGCTCTGGTAGACGGTGTGGTTTGAGGAGTGTCCATACTGCGCTCTACATTACCCAGGTGGATGAGAGGCAATGCTCGGCTTTCTAAACTGGAGGGCGCTGGTTCAAATCCCCGTATGGTCATCCAATTTCGGTTTTCCAGGGTTTCCCGAAATCACTCCAGGCGAATGCTGAGACGTTTCCTTTTTCCCCTATGGCTTTAGCCTCATCGACGTCAAGGTCATTGGACGCGGGAAAACGAATGGGGGGCAAGAAACGGGAAGGAATTCGGCATAGCCTACCTTTTTGAAGCAACAATCCCGGCATTCACCTGTAGTGATTTGGGGGAACCATGGAAAACCCAAATCTGGATGCCCAGACGGGGATTTGAGCCCGCGTCCTACAGAATCTTTTCCTACTTCACTCTTCGCACAAAATATATTCATTCTTCAGCCATCATTCCGTGAAATAATCAAAGGACTTACAATTTCGGATTGCCTACGGCCTGTGAATGTATTTCGAGTCATCCATATCAGTCACCATCCAGTGCTCTTATCGACAAGATGACAGGATGTATTAAAAAAGAAAAAAGAAAAAAGGACGACTTTATGACTAAGTAGATTACAAACCGTCAATATGACTAACATTCACATACTTAACACTTCAGTCACCACCAAAATTGTCAACAACATACCATGCACCAACCACGTAATATGGCAGATATAGATTTTAGTGAAACATAACTTTCTACATTTCACACAGAACAAAAATCATTTGTTCTATTTTACAAATCATCAAAAATCCTCTTCAACCGTTATGTATAATAAGGATGAAAAATGTTACATTAATACTGAAATAAAGTTTAAATCATGCCTATAGCAATGTTCCAAATAGAAGGTATGATTAAAAATGTTATTGGGAGCAGATTGCGAAAGCGGTTCTGCTGCGGGTGACTAGGCCTCATTTGGTATGCAAGCTGCTTGGAAACTAAGGCCCACTGCACAAAATCGACTATTTCCAAGTCTGACGGGAGAAATAGGACATGGGAAATAACGAGCGCACTCATCCAACACATTTATAGAGGGCCTAAAACCATTAAAGTGTCTAATAACGTAATTTCGTACGGTAATCCCTCAACTAATTGTCTGAAGAGCAATTCAAAATCAAAGACTTTAAACAAGAAAAATGTGAAGTGCAAAAAGAGATTAATAAGGACTGGAAGATAACTATGAAAACTGTAATATGGGCAGAAGAGTTGGACGAGTTCGCTGCTCTTATGCACCTGTCTAGAAAGACCGATAGGCGAAAGGGGAATAGAGTGTATATCAGTTTCTTTTATCTTTACGCCTCGTCGAAGTTATTAAAAGGCGGGAAACGACTGAGGGAAAGGAATGGGAATTCAGCCATGGTCTTTAGAAGGAACTATCCCGGCATTAGCCTGGAGTGATTTCGGGTAACCATGGAAAATCCAAATCTGGATGGCCCGACGGAGATTCGAACCTGTGTCTTCCTGAATACCAGGTCAGGGCATTACCACACATTCACATGGCTCGGTATACGATGCTAATAACTGAGAATGTGAATAACGCTGCAATGATTAATCTACGGAATAGAGGGATAGAAATGTGCAGAAGGGTGATTTGAGAAAACAATTTGAAAATGCGCATTTCTAAAGAATTAAGAATGAACTGAATGTCTTCATTTATCTCGGTTTCTTAGATCAATGCGCGCATTATAAGGAAAAAAACTCTTCTAACAATCTCTCAAAAGAAAATAAATGTAAAATTAATTAAATAATGTTTCAGTGTTTCGTTTTCAGAATGTTGACTGGAAGGGAAGGAAAGGGTTTTGGGAGATATGGAGAAAAATCAGTTGGATGGAGGGAGTATAGAATGAGGCAGTATCGTTGAGAGGTGGAGAAAAATATTTTGGCGAGTTATCACAGAGAGAGAACGAGTCGTTCTAAACAACCTTTTATCAGATATGAATGGTTAGTTTGGATATATTACAAGGAACAGTAAATGGGAAAACAAACGTGCATGTCGTAGTTTACAAATTGCTCATAACCTTACAAGAAAAGGGAAGTGTGGAAAATGTATACATTTTTTGTCGAAAAAATTGCCTAATCGTGCTCTGGCCCTGAATCAGCTCTCACTAGATTCGCCAACAGGTAATTGATCAGTTTGATCAGCTGTGTTGCGTTGGTGACCTTCGGCACGTCTGAGCTGCGCCATTTGCCAGCGGTTTGAATTCGTTGGTTGGTTACCGCAACGTCCCTGGAATTTCCACTCCGCTGACTGAGTCAACGCTTGCTCCTCAATAGCTACGGGCTGCTTTTACCTGATGGTTACAGTTTCTTATCATGTCTAGTTTTAATTAGGTGCAGTGCTAGTCTTATGCAATTTTTGCTGCAATTCATACATTCAGTCACACGAAGCGCACATAATGATATAGATCCCTAGAGAACCATTACAAAAAGGTACTAATAACAGTTCAGATATACTAATACCACATCTCAGATCAAAAGGCTTCTGTTAGGGATAGGTTATTAAAAGCAAACCAGGTGTGTACCGTAGTTTGTTAGTATTTGCCGTGTTACTAATTCGTAAAAGATTAATCCCAACCTTTACCTAGATTATGGAAAAAGCTAAAGATAGTAACTGTCCCGGATCTGATAAATTTTTAGTTCGGCTTTTTCGCAAGTAAGGTACCATTCACTTTCGGTTTTGTGGAGGGGGAGATTAAATATTCTTTCGCAAAAACGTAACTCTGTAATAAGTATTACATTTAATAGTTTCGCAGAATTTTTTGAAGGTTTAACATGATATGAAGTTTTGAGATGTTAGCTGTTCAACGCTCCTAGCCATTAAGAAAGAAAGTACAGAAAACCCATCGTGCGGGCGGATTATGTTTTAAATTGAATTCAATACAAAAATATGTAAAAAACTTTTTTAAAAAAACATTCAACAACTAATTTTTAAATATAGTTCCAAATTTGTGTTTCAAATGGTAAGTATACACAGCAAAAATCAGTTGAAAGATTTACAATGAATACTCAGATAATTTTTAAGGCGTTTTGAAATGTATTATTCGTGAAATTCTCTACTAAATTTTGTAGAAAAAATTATCTATTGAAGAACCTTTTTTTTTTGCGAAAACCGTGATCTCCAGAGTGATCGTTACATTTTTCCTTTAATATTTAGGAAAAAAAAATTGTCTTGAATTTTGAAAGAATTTTTCGAATCAGTAGTTATAGAAATAAAGTGGAGAAATTTTATGTTTTTCGCCAAAAACTTGTGCAACTCATGGAATATAAAACAAGCCAAACCTTTTCAGATTTTTCACACCCACCATTTTCTTCCAAATTTTACTTTATAACCGTGTTCAGGGTAATAACTTAGACAGCGTACAGTTTCACGTTTCTAACGTAAAGTGTTCAGAGACTGTCACGCATTGATGGACGGACAAGCGATGGATTCAGTCTGTATCTAAAAGAAAGCCGAGTGAACTGTAAGCTACTCAATACTCTCAACTGACAAGGCCGTCAAACGAAATAAATTGTATCGGTATCTCGGCCTTAGGGAAAGGTAATTGTAGATACCGATCGATATATCGAATTTTGAATAACTGCAAGGAATTTACAAACGAGACCGTTCAAAACTCAAGCACTTCATCTTAAATACTGCAGTGGCGAGAAAACTGTATCGCAAATGATTTTTAATTAGAACAATGTTTCTAAGAGACTTGACTGAATGGATAGGCAGTAGACACTATGGGGGAATATATAAGGAAACGCCTTATATTTAAACTGATCGTGAAGAATTCTTGTGTCACAGATTTCATTTTGAGTAAAAGTCATATCATTGAAACAAATGACTAATGTTGGCAGCGCCAACTCAGTCGAGCAGACTGAAGTTCAATTGCAAAAAAGTTATAGCAGTATAAGGTAATATGAAACGGACAGAGGTATAATTAAAATTTGGAAATGATTAGAGAAAGAAGAAGAAATTTAATCCAAATGTCCAAAAAGGAATTAGTGATCATTAACTATACTATTTAAAAGAAGGAATATGATTAAAAAATAAGTGATTATTTCTTGTTTACAACAAGTTTAAATTAGTTTTATTCACGTAAGTACATTTTTAACTACCGTAACTGTAAAGTTACGACACACAACGTTACAATTCGATTTTAGTGAGTGAAATGAGTTCATATACTTTTATTTCAGACACGAATAATGCTTCATAGATATAATTCTCTGGTAAAAGCCGAGTGAAAAGTTTCCACGCGATATTGTGGAGGAGGTTTTACTCTTTACGTGGAGCTTTAAGCCTAGTCTACTCCATTAGAGGTGGAAGAGGATTATGGAGAAGGAACAGGAAGATTTCGGCCATGGACTTCTTTTTTTTTAATTGCTTAACGTCTCTTAACAGCGAGGTCTTTAGAGACGGGAAAGGATTGGTGGGGGTGGGGGGGGGCGCAAGGAATGGGAAGGAATTCGGCCATGGCCTTTTGAAGGAAGCATCCCGGCATTTGCCTGGAGTGATTTGGGAAACCATTGAAAACCCAAATCTGGATGCCCGGACGGGGATTCGAACCGCTGTCCTCCCGAATGCGAGGCCAGAACGCTAACCGTTACACCACCACGCTCGGTCATGGACTTCTGAAGGAACCATACCGCCATTTACACAATGAGTTCGGGAAACCATAGAAAACCGAAATCCAGGATGGCCTGACGGGGATTTGAACCCGCGTCCTCCCGATTGCTAGGTCTGAGCGCTTTAATTGAAGCCAGAGTTTTGAATCGCCAAATCTCGTGTCGAATCGCCTTCTTCGCTGAACTTGTTATATTAATACACAACGCGGAGAAATTCTTCATTCTTATGGAATTTAGTCACGTAGCAATGTTAGAATCGAAAAGTCATAAATATGGTTATTTATGGAGGGGAAACAAAGTTGTGGGATTTATCCTGGCTGCAAAGCACTGTCTACAAGCCATAATTTTGCAAATAGCAGTAGATACTTAGACTTTTTTACAACAGTGTACCTTAGCTATTGTCGGCAAGTATTTACCTGCTGTTTTTTTTTTTAAGAAAGCTACTCTCGTGATAAGAGGTAGGCGCAGGAATTTTTAAGAGTTGTGTTTGATCATATGAGCTACGACAGGTCGTTCCGTGGTTCGGATTCCACGTTACAATGCAGGTCCCAAAGGAAAGGAACTGGCCGTCCTACCTCTGACACACTGGCTTAGTATGCCTCCTTCGGGAGGATCCAACCACCCTTTCGGTTGTGGACTAAGTTAGTTTTACTCTCGTGATGTTAATATAATATTAACAGCAAGTTAATATCAGACACCATGTGCTATATTACAAATACCTTAGTCTTCTCCTACATTTCATTTTGGTAATGAAACAATTTGTGCTTATTATGAAATCAGCATTCGGAAAGTACACGTTTTGATTTCAGGGCCATTTCATGTCGAATCAACCATTAAAAATAGTTTTGAACATTTGCAATTGAGATTTAAAATACTTTTTGTTCATTTATTGTAGCTTTCAAGAGGACAAAAAAAAAAAAATCAGGTTTTTGGGCTGTTAAGTTTTGAGTAATCGACTTTCAAAAAATAAAATCACACAACTAACATTGCATCGCTATTTTAATCAGTCGTAGCTCAAAAGCTATTTGATCTAGATCTCTAAAACCTGTGCAATTCTCTTCTTCAAATGAGCTTTAATACGATATATAACATGATTATAATTTTATGTAATATAAAAAAAAATACACCCTTTTGAATACCTCAAAATTACCACTATTTTTGAAAAACTATTAGTTTTAAAAGACTATTTTATTATTCGTGTGCCAAATTTCGTAATTGGACAATTACTTTATATGGAAATTATTTTATTAACAAAAAATTTGATTTTTTTATTCCCATTGCTAAAACCATAACTAAACATATATTGTAAAAACTGTAAAATATAAAAAGGTGTTGCATTGAGATTTGCGAATCTTGTTAATTAGTATGAATAGAGCTGAAGGATTTGAAACCTTAATTGCTGGGTAATGTAGCTCGTATGTTGTAATATAACTTATGATTGGGTCAGCGTAGAAACATTAGAAGGAATGCATCAAAAGACAAAATTGAAGCCAAAAATAATTTAGTTGTGTGAGTCTGTGGATTGTTTTAGTTTCTTTATGTAGGTTAGGAAACAAAACTATTAAATTTATCACTTAGCAAAATTCGAGCAAACATTTGTAACAAGTTTACAATCCGGAATAAGTGCATAAACTAAGGACGGTCTAAGAATACTGTATTTGTAACAGTGTTAATTCAGTTTATCTTTGAATATTTGCGAAAAAAGAAACCTATTAGATCCAACATGCAAAATTCTAATTAGCGTTTCCCTTAAGCAACACAAACTGTTTAAAATTCGCTAAGCAATTAATTATTGTTGAGAACCACGTCTAGTGGTTTCCAGTTTTTAAAATATTTTGATATGTTCTGCAAACACAATTTGCTCCCCTCTGTAAAAGGCTAAGAGCTCTTTGGAATTAGAACTAATAGGTACATGTAGATAGCACAGAAATGATTAAACAAACTGTGCATTTATACTAATAAACATTAAACAGCACAAAACTCGTTTTTTTCGGCAAAAAACGAGATATCTCTCCGGGGAATATTTCTCACAACTGGATAGTGCTACCAACTCAATTCGATCCGTAACCATGACGAAATGTTAAGCAAATATTTCTACACAAAATCAACAGCTATTTTTGTTTTGAAGTAACACGCAGAAAATAGGTTCCCTAACCGAGCAAGCAACAAGAGGCAGCTGTAGTGTGTGGTAGTGGGGGAAGGAAGGGACAGTTTGTTTAGGATACGGCAAGCATAAAAAGTAACACAAACTACCATAGTTACCTACCAAGAAATGCAGAGTGATGAAGGAACGTACAATGCAAAAGTATTAAAAGAAAATATTGAAACCGGGTGCTAGCATTAAACCCAGGTAAGTTACCTTCCAGCATTCGAAATTGCCGAAGTTGTTTAAGTGGCAGAGTTTATGGTTTCGATTATCTTTACAACCCAGGTAGGTCAGCAGAAGTGATATCATTGCACTCCCAATTAAACTTTAGTGGTTGCATGTTGATCAAGCTTATTGCCAGGCTTTCGTAATCGAATCGTCGTTTTATAATACAAACAAGGAAGTCTATTAAAAATCGTAGCCCTAACTTTCTCAATAGTTTCGGTAGATTCCAAGTAGGCCTAAAACTGATCATAGAGTTTTACAAATCTCTTCCGTTGTACATATATCTCCGCATTATAGATGTTGTCCTATTAAACTTGTGCTCATAATCGTCTCTATTAAAAAAGAACAATTCCCAGCTACCACCATCGAAGACGATGCCATTAAAAACTATCTTTTCTTCTTCTCTTGAACCGTTAGGTTTGTGAGTAACATGCATGTATTATTTTAAGCGTTAGCGGTCTGGTGGCTCAGTGCTTAAGGCGTCCGACTGAAGATCGAAAGGTCCCAGATTCGAATCTCAGTCTCGGAGGGGATTTTCTAACGCCCTTAACCAGATCTCCACTTCTAGTACAGTACGCTAGAACACCTCCGTGGGTCAGATTCCACGTTACCGGTAAACTATGTCCCTTATACCCGGTAGGATTACCGCGTTAGGGTACGGCGAATACGATAGGGGCGTAATGCGCAGTCAATAAAAACCCTGTCAACAGGTCATTACGACCATACGAGCCTTTATTTCTAGCGTTTTCTTTTTCCATTACAGAAATATTTTTCTTTACTACACACGACAATCAGCACCCTCTGCCACCCAATAATTTTTTAATTGCAGAGCACATATGTAGATGTCCATCTATGTCAGACTTACTTGCCTTTTATCTCACTGGAAAAATTCGGTTCGTCGACAACTAGGTCAGGGAGATAAGGAACTGGAAGGAACGGGTCTTTCGAAGGAACCATGCTGGCATTCCGCTGGTAAACAAATCTGAACGACTGTGCCCGGGATAAAATTATGATGTCACTAATAAGTTTACTCTTCGCAAAACTAAGCCACTTAATAGACAGTCAAATCGTACTTTTTTGTGACAAAGCACCTAAAACAGATTACGGGTACTGTAAAGTAATGACACGTAAAAATCAACGACTCTTCCTTGCCTTGCATTTCATGATATACGGTACAGCATTACTGGGAATTTTCAAAGTACTTAAATTCAATTCTCAAACGGGAATTTGTTTAGATAACCTTATCTTTAAAGACATTCATCAGTTCCAATCCATTAGAGCAACAAGATTTTCCACAAGAGGCAAAACTAATATTTCATTTACTACAAACAAAACTTGCAGGTAATAGCCGCAATGGAAAAAAAAACAATAAAACTTAGGAAGCACCACATATTCCCTCATTTGAATTTGGAAGATTATGGAAATACCAGTTAATGGTAGATACAAATCGTCCAAGGGTATCTATAAGAAACAGGAAACATTAAAACGTACGGCACCAAGGCAACAGATGCGTAAAAGTATTGCACTGCTGGGAACGTTATTTTCTAGGAACATATTTAAACAATTCGTATTGTTTCAGTTGATCACTAAAACCATACAAACTTCATATCTGTTACGCTCTAATGTCAAAATAACACGGTTCATAATGCAATAATTCTGTCGTTAATATTATCCAGTATTTCTTACTAATTTCCTCCTAATTTACATTCACTGTATATGAGGACAGTTCGATGTCTATCTGGTCTAACGGCGATGGTGCAAGATTTTATGACCTTCAGTCTTTTTTTCGAGAGAAGAAAAGGAGCCGTAAAATAAGAACGCGGAGTTCTACCTACAACTTCTTAATTTAAGAAGGTGTATCGCTTCAACTTCGCATTTTGTAGAATTAGACTCTGCAAAATAATAAATGTATACAAGATGGAACAGCGCTGGTCAATATCCAATAGTGTACTATGGCAGTTTAAGAAAACATTAACAACTGTTAAATCCTATTATTCGAGGCAGCGATTGCCAGTTCTTTAGCAACATCGTACAACCACTACTATTCCAATTTTATATATATATATATATATATATATATATATATATATATATATATATATATATATATATATATTCATCTCTGCCAAATATCTCGCCGTCCGCAGGTGCGGGTTCGATTCTAAATTCCGTATTGAGTCCAGGTAGAAGCGAGCAATCCAGTCTGCATAATATGTCGATGCAACAGAAACAGCACCCAAGGTGGCACTGAAGGATGTTCAGCACCACACTTCTGCACAATTGACGTCATTCGTACTCACTCGACAGCAGTTAGTTTCGCTTAATCGGGATTTGAAGGACGGCTGCCCAACCCTACCATTAGTCAGTCACTATTGGCTACCAGTGAAAATTATTTTGGCCACTGTTAACGTCGTTTTTATGGCTTTGCGCTTCGTCAACGTCACTAGAGGCGAGAAAGTACTTGGGGCAAGGAACAGGAAGACATTCGGCCATGGCCTTCTGAAGGAACGATTCCGGCATTCGCTCGGAGTGATTTGGGGAAACCATGGATTACCGAAATCGGGATGAGCGGAAAAGGATTCGAACCTTCGTCCTCCCGTATGCGAGACCGGAGAGTTATCACTCACCCACCAAACTCGGTAGTCAGCTTATCGTCGATTGGTGGAGTAATTAAGAACGATGGAAGAAAGTGTCACTATGCGTGGACAATGCAAGTTTCTGGGTAATATTTATTATCATATTAAACATTTTTATGTACAGTTTGAGGCCTTTCACGCTGTTCGTCCCGATGTTGGAAAATCAAAGCGGAGGCAATGGGGATATGATCCAACTCGCTGCGCCTTCACCGTGTACAGCCAGGTCTCAGTATTATCTTATTGACTCGACTGCAATGTTTTACGCAACGGCTGAAAACTAAAATAATATGGACACCAAAAAAACATCATGCATGCCCTAAACTGGAGTAAACTGGTCAATGTTCTAATCACGATTTAGTTTTTCCAAACAAATACAGGTAAAATGTTGAATTCTTTAATATAGACCACGGCAGACACTTATTAGGGCTAAAGTTGCTTTAATGAGGACTAGAACGCACAATATCGGAAAATATAATATAAATTTTATCAAAGTACTTAGCCCTTAAAAAAAAAAGCAGATCTTAAAATACTTTTTAGTTTATTTGCATTTTAGCACGAAACTGTCTTGGTAGCTCAGAGAATTCAAACTTATTATTAAAATTAGTTTTGTGGATTCTGGCTCGTGGTAGCTCAATAGTCGAGTCTGTAATCATTAGATTTTTTAAAAGTTCATTTTCTTTTGGATATTACGGGCACTCTGAGAAACTCCTGGTTCTGTTAACCGGTCAGTCTTTATACGGATGTACTATGCATGGGCACGTAAACGTGGTGCTAGAAAGTTTTCTTTAACAGCACGGCTGCACATATTTTGAGAACAAATTAATTAAGCTTATAAACACAGGGAAGAAAAAGTTTCTTAGCAGAGACGAACCTAGAAATTTGGATAAAAAGTGATGCAAGAAATTTATGTAAAGAGTTCGAAAGAACATTAGGATATGGTAAGGTAAAGAAAGAACTATGCAGCTGTATGCAAGATGCAGAACTACCAGCCATTATATTTGGTAACTTGTTCAAATTAAATTTTATGAAAGCAGTTGAAGATTTCTCGAGTGGGTTATGTAATGTACCGTACAATTTGCGGGTTACCCGAAACCAGTTGAGATTGTCATCTCTGGAAAAGTAGAAACGGCAAAGACTATTTGCCAAGAGTTCCAGGTCTGGCAGGAGCAGCAGAAAGGTCAGAGGAAGAAGTGATACAACAATCATGTTTGATGTATCTCTAATAAAAATGAATTATGAGATTATTGCAGTGTTATAAACTGCATAGGTAATGTACAGAACGGAATGGAAAGTGGGTGGGTTTTGTATGGAAAAAAAAACCTAAAATTGACTTTGGGATTGGTCACAACACAGATGGAACCTAACGACAATTTTGTGACGTTTATCCTGCCTGGAGTTAGTACCGAATAAAATAAAAAAATGCGTTCCACTGTTCCTATCTTAAAATTGAAAGATGGGAAGCATTCAGAAGATTTGCAGAGAAATTTACAAGGAGGCAGGTTGTTGAAACTACACAACGGAAGCATAATTCTTGAAGGTTAACAACTGCGGCTGGAGATAGTTCCAGTTTCTTGAGGGATTGAAGCGCAAAACGGCTGGTATAACTGCGGTTGTTAAGGCTAAAGGTAAATGCACAATGCTAACATATTCAGGCTGTACGTACATGCGACAGATCCAATGGAACTTAAGATGTGCTAAATTTAAAAATTTAGTCTAGCAAGCATAAAATCTTTCTAGACCGGTCAGAAATAGTTTCTTGTAAACCGATATGGGGTCAAACGGATTATTGGTTTGAAAATCATTAGCCTACACAATGCAGTTGAGAAAAATGGATAAGTGTGCAAACAGAGGAATGTGTAGGACAACTGGATTTTTCAGTGCTCAGCAGATGAACTGCAAAAAGTGGTGTTAGACACATCACAGAAAATTATGTTTGATATGAGTCTAGTTGAGCGCGGAGGAGAGGAAACAGTAGGAATGAAAAATTAAAATGGGGGGGGGGGGGAATTTGAGAAACAGGCTTGAAGTGTAAGGTGAAAGATAAGATAGAATGGAAGATGGAAAATTCGAGAACCATTACGACCAATTGCAGCCGCTTATGAAAGAGATCATGGTAAGAAATGTGAAGAACTGTGCAAGTCTTAGGCAATGAAGACAGCTAAAGCAGAGTGTACGTGTGTTAAGTGAAGGGGAGCAAATGATCCATCGCGATTAAACTATCAACTCAATACGATAACAACCGCCTCGGTGGAGGACAAAGGTAAGTTCTAAGACAAAAGAGGAAAAGTGACCTGTATTTAGAATGAAGGCACGAGGCTATTCCAAATGATACTGAAAATGGAAATGTTAGAAGCTAAAGGGCAGCTGTACATAACGCACCAACCCTCCCGACATCCAAAACGCTTATCGGGCTTAAGGTTTTCGTTATCACTTAACAGTATCAGATTATTCACTGCAGAAGCAGTATAGAAAGTGAAATAAACGCCTTAAAGAAGGAATATAGCTTGGAAATAAACTTTTCTTCTAAATGAAAAAACGCTTTGATATGGCCTATAAACACTTTATAAACAGCGTGCTTACTACTTTTGTATTAAGAGAAACTTACAGTATGCATAAAATTTAACTGAATTATCAGATTGCTAGCCTAATATGTTGAAATACCTCTGACCTAAAAAACCAAAGCTTTGGTAAACATGGTTACATACAAACCAGCTGTCAGCAACTGGTGAAAACTATAATTTTAAGAGCCGATGCAATCTTTGTTTCTCACCTTAATTATTTAGTTGCGGACAATTAGAATCTTTCTGCATCATACTGCAAGATTATCTGACAAATGTGTAGGAAAATTGTTGTAATTTCAGAATCTGAAGGCGCTGTTAACAAGTTTGTTTAAAAATTACAATCGGAACATTCCACATGCAAAAAAATTATAGTTAAACTGTGTTTGGGTGAATATTTTAAAGTTTTAAAATCAAACCTCATTCAGGCATTTGAGTTGCTTTAAAAAGAAAAAAAAAGCTTCCAATACTAGAGCGTAAAATGCAATCTGTGGAGGTGGCGGTATTTTGTACCACATTTTACAAACCGAACAACATTTGTGTAAAGCACAATTGGCAAGTCATCTCACTTTATCAGCAATGAATTAATATAAAAAATGAAATACATATTTCAACACACCGAAGGTGGGTTTATTCAAGAGTCCAGCTGACACTTGAAAACAGACATCAATACACAGCATGGTCGTCACAATTTCGCATTTTAACTACCTTTTTGGCCTTAAAAATTAATTTGAGTGCAACGGAATCGATACAGCAGCGAGAACAGTTAAAGAGGACCTGGTACTACCATGCTCTGAACTTCCCAGCACACGAAAATTAGAGAAAGCGATACAGCTTCCCCAGTTTTTCTTACGATAACATCACTATGTTTACAACTGGTAGTAACCAGCGTCATTACACGAAGCCTTAATCGCTCCATGCTAGCATTTCCGAACAAGAACTTATATTGTTTAGATTTCCAAAACGAACTGTCCGTCTTACAAGACATTTACGCAGAACATATTTCTGCTAATTTTCCTGGAGAAATACAAAATCTACGAACAATAATGAACTTTGTTACAATACTTTCTTAAAATAATTCATAAGATGATTAAACACGATTGTCCAAGAAATATTCGTTATCCCTGTCTGCTCAAGCAAGCATTAACAAGCTATAGGCGAACACACCAAAATAACTAAATAAATTTAAAAAAATACACGAACAGATACAGGAGGATTAAATAAAACATTAAGAATTTTTCTATCCAATGAACAATTTCCTCAGTACATCTTGCATAAAAATTTATAAGATACAACCTTATATGTAACAGCACGGACTTACCAAATGAAATACAGCAAACTCTCCTGGTAGTGGCATCCCATATTATTTAAACGCGTATCAACGTTACTTATATTGCCGAGACTGGGTAGGATGTATACATAAACGCGCTAATGAAACATCACAGTTATTCGTTGACATTTAGACATTCATACCGCAACACCACACCGCATCGACCAAGCCAGGGCACCAACTGCTCACTGCAGTGGAGAGGACTACAGCCAGACGACCCTCTCACTGCTGCCAACATTCAGGCCACGAACGCACTGCGCTGTGGGAGGGGATAGGGCCGGCAGTGGAGCCAACACCAATATGAAAGCTGAAGGAACCTTCCGAAAGAGTTGCGCTGTATGAAAAGTAATGATTGTTGTGTCATATGAAAGCTGTGCCTTTTATTGCGTACAAAATGTGTTTGTTGCCTGGATTAACTAATACCATACTATGCTTAATACTCAGAAAACTGTTTAAAAAAATAAAAGAGGATAGTGAATTAAGGTAGCCGCTTGGATATTAATAGTAAATGTTACTTGCTTCAGTAAACATTGCACATAAAGTGGAATTATTTACGTCTTGGTATTTATAACTATCAACAATTATTTTTGGATACTGCAGTAGCCTCCTAGAAAAAAGACGTTCAATTTTTCGAAGTATTGCTAAACCATAAGCATCCCTCCCTATGCAGTGGATTTTTTTTTTCAATCATAGCCGAAGATAAGAAGTGACAAGTAACGTAAAACAGTATAGATTTTCTTCTAAAGGTGACTGAACGGTAAACGTTTTAATATTGTTCAAATTTGTCGGGCGTACATAGTTAAGGTATGAACGTACAAATGGATCTTTTTATCTCCCTTGCTTCTGTTTTAGTACAAAATAATCTAAATGTGACGGAGAAAGTTTAAATATTTTAAGGAAACAGGGTACCCAGAAGTAGAAGTTAGGTATACGGTAAGTTAAGACCTCGTTTACACAGCAGCTGGATCCAATTAAGTATTCCAACGTCAAACCAGAAACAACCATCTTATTAAGATTAAACTAAACAAAAAAAAAAAAAAAAAAAACTTCCCTTCTGGTGTCATTAGTATTAGTGGAATCGTAAGAATGTGATGTTGACGTAATTTATATTATTTGATGTAAAATCTTACCACAGAAAGAGCAATCGTTTTTATTATAGCACCGAGGTCATGGAATGGCATGCGTAGCTCTCTTTCCTCAAATAACATTTTACGAGCTTCAGTACAAATTTACTTTCCTTATTAGGGAATAGTAAGTTCTATAATTTGGCAGAAATAATCTGAACATTATTTTTCTTCTGGCCTGGCCCTCTCTTTTGAAGTTTTTTTCTTCCGAATGTCTCATTGGATAATTCCCCTTCAAAATGTTTGGAAAGTGTTGACATGGAAGAGAGAATGGGTGTGGAACGGTGTACAATGACAAAAATTATTTTTCGAAAAAAATCTTGACTCATCAGAGACTGGAGAGGACAGCAGATAGCGTACAGGAAGGAAATCGGCCATGGCCTTTTGTGAAGGAACCAACGATGGTGGTGGTTGAGTGGTAACGCGTTCGGGAGGACGCGGGTTCAAATACCCGTCCGGCCATTCAGATTACGGCTTTCCATGGTTTCCAGAAAGCGCCCCAGGTGAATACCGAGATGGTTCCATCAAAATGCCATAGCCGAAAAACTTCCTGTTGCTTGCCCTTATCCTTTCCCGCCTCTAATGACCTCGGCGGCAACGAGGCGTAAAGCTCTTAGCAGAAAATAATTATAATAATAAATGAATGAACCATTCGCCATGAGTGATTTGAGAGACAATACAAAAACAGAATTCAGAGTGGCCGAACCGGGAACTGAACCCGCGTTCTCCTGAAAGCCGAATCTGAGCATTACCTCTCAACCACCAGTCTCGTTTAGAATTTCTGAAATGAATTTGACAGGAATATAAAACGATAATGGACGTATGAAACGAAGCTTTAGGTGCAACTGTCAGTCCTCTGGCCATCCTGTTTAAGGATATAGGACAATACTGGACCTTTTTCTCATTTTAGAAGAAAGAATATGTCACGTAAAAACAAGCGGTAAAATTTTTGGTCTCGAATTTGTTGAATAACATACGATCATTTCCGACTGCGATGAAAGTTCAGAAATTTTCAAATGTTGGTGAGACTGTGAGCGTCTGGAATGAGTTGATACCACCGAGGTGATGAACAACATACCGCAGACTATAATGGAGTTTAAGGTAAAAATGTGTGCATCTCATAAGTGGATGTGTGAGGAAATTGCCATCCGGCAATAAACTCCATGGTAATAACGGTAATAATGCTTCTCCAGCCACAAAGACAAGACAGGGGAAATGAGATTGCGTAATTAATGCGTTTTTCTCCTTTGGAGTCAGGGATATTAAATGCAGATAAAACATTTCAGTCTGGTAAATGTATTTGATACCGACAACTGCAACACTTATCTCGAAAAAGTAGTGCTTTGCTCTCTGAACTTCCCGTGTTAGCAAGAAAAACAGAGTTGCGCTAAGTAAGCAAGTAATTAATTCTATTGTAAACAAAGAACGCTAAATATTTTTATTTGTCAGCCGGGCTTCTAGTAATAAGACTGTAGTTACCAGTCTCTCTGCTGTGTTTGAGATAGTTACCGCGTAATAAGCTTCTGTTCTTTTGTTACCTTGATCTTCAGAATTCCCGTCGAAGCGTGGGAAGGAAGATATTGACCTATATTCTCACATACTGCATGCGCACTGCATACTCCTTACACTACACCACTTTCATCTAAACTTTACTTTATAAAATTAAATAGCCCCTGATATATTATTTGAAATACTGGCGACCGTGCGTGGTGGGTGAATGGTTAACGCTCTGGCCTCACATTCGGGAGGACGGCTGTTCCAATCCCCGTCCGGGCATCCAGATTTGGGTTTTCCATGGTTTCCCCAGATCACTCCAGGTGAATACCGGGATACTTCCTTCAAAAGGCCATGGCCGAATTCCTTCCCGTTCCTTGTCCCCAGTCCTACCCGCCTCTAATGACCTCGACGTTGACGAGGCGTAAAGCAATAAGTAAAAAAAAATGAAATACTGTCAAATGTATTTACCTTACAAGATTAATGGAAAAGGCTAGGAATGTAAAGCTGCAAAAATTGTTGAGACATAAGTATCACATGCTCAATGGTATGATTATATCGGAAAGTGATTAAACAGAATTAAAAAAGAGCAACATGCTGTATCGATGGCATCTTCACGGGTAGCATCAGGACGTTTTATACCTTTGGTTTTGTTGAGTTGCAAAAGGCTTATGATGCAGTGCGATTAAATAAGTTATGACAGAAAATGGTATCAGTGAAGCGTACGTAAATATGGTAAAGAAGCCGTACAGTGGAAATCTGAATGCAGTTAAAATACATGGGAAAATCTCCCAGGAGTTTGATATAGCAAAAGGTCTAAGACAAGAACGATATCTGGCACCACTTCTGTTTAAAATGTATGTACAAGAAGCGCTTAAAAAAAACGGTAATAAAAATGTAGTTGCACGGGAATCCCGATCGATTATGAGACACTATATACGTTGCTCTTTGCCGATGATAAAATCAGAATAGCTGGCGATCTAGAAGACACAAACGATACCTTGAGAAAGCTTGAAGAGAAATTAGAAAAGTTTGGATTTACCATAAACTTAGAAAAGACTTGTTAGATTGAGTAAATGGCAGTGCGAGGAAACGTTCCCAGCTATCTCAATATTGGGCATTTAAACAGAGTTCATGTTTCAAATACTTAGGCGTTACAATTTCTTCCAATGGTAAAAGTATTGGGGATGTGCTCAACAAGATAGGACAGCTTAACTCACTGTCATCGAACAACAAAATTACAAAAAAAGACCAAAATTACTATATATGGAAAGTTTTTTATTTATTTCACATGAATAATGCCTAATATCTAAATAATAAATTAGGGCCTATTACATTCATGTGCTTATTATTGATTAAAGGTTCCGCCATCGTGTGTCACTTGTTTCATTACTAATTAATCTGGCCTCCTCAGTCTCGCGTTCCCGCGAGGAGGCAGGCCAAACCTGTTTTCTGTCGAAACCATGTTAACAGTTTACAATTTATAGTGTAAGAAAGTTCTATGTAAGGAATTAACATATTATTACACTTCACTTAGTTAATGGTAACTGTTACGTAATGCTAAATTATCAAATAACTAAACAATAAACGTTACAGATGAGTCAGTTAGTAGATGAATAACGATATTTACATTGGTAGTTACTTGACAAATACAGCGTGAGGTCTCAGTTGTTAGTTGGTTGGTGAATACGTGATTACATTAAATTAACTTTCTTTTAGTGGATACATTACAAAATTGGGCTACACTCTACGTACCAAGGCTACATCAGGTTGTAATACAATCAACTTCTAACAACAATTTTTAAGATACAGATACACACATATATACTGCGTACTTCTGAATTTGAAGTTTTAGAGCATTGTGAACATCTACTGGGATTTACAATCTTATTATGCTGGACAGTACGCTATCTGCACTCATCTTTAGAGACGTGGGAGATATAAAAAGAGAGTTAAGACAAATCTTTGTTTCTTGAGATGTATTTCTGCAGACGCTGTAGTCGTCTATCAACATTATAATACGTTAGAGATGACACAATCAGACAAAAATTAATGTGGAAAGCACCATTATACACTATTGAAGAGAAACTTCCGCGAAAAAGAGACACCAGAAAGCAAAAAAAGATTTTGGGAGTGGACACCACCTGAAAGAAAGAAACTAGGAAAACCACAGAGAAGATGGAAGAAGGATATAGGAGAAACCACGTTACGCAATAGAAATCGAGGAAAGGGGGATGGGAACAGCGACCGCTAAAAAATATGTTATTCCGTATTTCATCGAGCCGTCTAAAGAGTAGTGTCGCTGGAGTAACTGTGCTCCGAGGTTAACTAGTTCAATTCCCGCAAGTGGATTTCTTTTTAATATCCGGTACCTAATGGCTTTCGACTTTTACAATAAGTCAGCAAACTTAACGACAAATATGCTGATGGTGCTATAGTGTACATTGATTTTCCAAGTGTTTATCAATTTTTGAACGTACATACGCTAGTTGAAAACAACGTTGAGTTTTTTATACCCGCCTTTTTAGTAAATTGTGAAATTTGATGATAATTCTTAGTTTTTTTTTTATTTTTCACACCTTATTGCTTATCGTTAAAAAGAAGCGGTCTGGTGGCTTAGTGGTTAAGGTCGAATCCCTGTCTCTGTGAGTATTTTTATACTCCCTTAGCCCGACCTTCACCTCTAGCACATCTTATTGTGTAATGTGCAGTACGCCAGTAGGATTGCCGGGTTAGGTTATGGCGGATACGACCGGGACGGGAATGTAGGTCATTCGATCAAACAGAATGATTATTATATCGTTGAAAAATATGATTGAAAAATGCAATTTAAAGGTCACGGGGTTGATACGGCACCTGCCACTTCCCGTAGGGTTCATGGAGGTAGAGCTCTTCATTGCCATTACACCCTTTGGCATTATAATAGATATGACGGTCGTCACCACGGTCCGGCCGTTGTTTACCTTCCCGTGGAACTCGGTACTTATTGGATAGCATGCTGAATGGGCCTGGGGAGCTGTTTCGGATGTTCGGTTTTGAGAGAAAATCCTTGGCTTCATCGGGGATCGAATTCGGATCGTCCAGGCCACAGTCATACGCTCCACCGCATGAGCTAAGCGGCAACCCAAAACGCAGTTTAAATTAAATTAAATTAAATTAAACTAAATTAATTCAAAATATTAGTAAAAATTATTTGGTACTCAGCAGGAACGAGGTATGCATCTCTCTTGTATCGAACACAAAAATCTTCTCTTGGGCTCAAAATCGGCATGCAGATTAATCTTTGATCAAAACCTAATCCTTTCCATGTTTTAGATCTTGAAATATGTTACATAATTGATTCCTAAATTGAATTTGTGTTACTCCATATCAATTACATCTTTATGCAAAGTCAATCCTTGAGACTCGTTTATGCTGGCTGCAAACGCAACTGGAATCGGAAACTGAGTCCTAGTGCATGGCTGTTATCAAACCATAAATGTATCTTTCGGCAGCGGGACTGGAAGTAAGCCATCGATCACGTGTAAACTGAACCATTGTTACGAATAGTTTCAAATTTTCTGGTGTTTCACCTGGTTAATATAACATTTCTTTTACTACTCCAGGTGCTCCATTCACCAAGCCCTTCTTTGTACAGAGATTATTTCTAAGCATTAAAGGTCATTTCTTGCAGGCATAAAGATAAGGACGAAGCCCAATGGCAACAGAGGCTTCTACCTTATCCTAGAAGCCATTGTGTTGTCTGCCTGCGCCACTGCTCTAATTTTCTGCTGATTGTCCTCTTGGACCTGTTGGCATTTTTTTAACAAAGAAAAATCTGCGCTGCAGTATTTCCTTGAAAATCATTTTGATTTACTGCTGTAACCAAGATTCGTTCCGTTAAATTTTGGAAGAAATTTTGCTGAATTTGTCCATTTCCAATGTTGTCGAGAAACTTAGAAAACAAAAGTTCTTTTAAAAAAAAATATGTTTTTGCTTTTATCTGCATTGGTGAATGTTGATCATCTGAGACAGCGTCTCTAGTTTGACTGATGATCTATTGAACAAAGAGGACTATGATGGTCTTCGTCAACCATTCAAAACAATACGTATTAACAATTGTCAATTTTGTAATACAGTATATGTGTAGTTTCAGCACCATGAAGATGCTTAATCATTATGCAAAATTTTAATTCTATCTATTCGACGGTATTTTCCATATCCTGAAAAAAGCCTGTTTTGATCTTTTCCGGTGTCCTGGAGTTGCAACTTGAAGTGATACACTATCAATGTGTAAAATATCAAAGGATCTGTGTGCTTCATTTTTTTACCTTATTTATCTTCAACATTTGTGACAATCAAAGGTCATCTCGGTACGAGTAATTTTCGTAGCAACTAGGTATTTAATAAAATCGTTTTACACCGTATATCGTGATGTTCATCCTCACCGCTTTTTAAAAAAATCTGTACAAATTAGTTGAAAATTTTAAGTTTTTTGTCTTCTATACCAGTCGAAGGACATTCAGGCTGAAAGTAGAATACACAAAGCTTGAGGAATAACATGCCTAAGCACGAGGTAATATTTTAACTAAATTGATTTGACTTTTTTAAAAAATGTTTTAAACCTTTCACACCCCTGGAGTGTTTTAGGATTAAACGTTTACTTTTCTCTGATCTTCAAGTCATACACGATCTATGTTCAAAATATCAAAGGAATCCGTCTTGTGCTCTTTGTTTAATATCTCGTACAAAATGGAACAGATATGATTTCTCAATTTCTTCCTCCATTGTTGTTTTTGGCAGATATAAATCATTTATTATTCAAGTTTTTTTAACAAGAGTACAGTCTACATAAGTCGGGCAGTTACAAACACCCATGTTTGATGACCGATTAGAACAAGCGACACCACAGTAACCAGTATTTATAGGGAAGAATTAAAGTTGTGATGGTACACCATTCCTAATAATCATATAATATTGCAAGGACCAGAGTTAAAACCCACACATCTCCTCAGCTTGTCATCATGGAGTGTGCGGCGATTCGTCCGTTAAATAGGGATGTTAGAACCATCGGTCATCTGGATCACTTTCACAAGTAAAGTACATAAGTATCAACAGAGTGTGTCCACGTGCCGAAGGTCGCCGGTTCGAATCCGGCCGCGGGCATGGATGTTTAAGTGTTGTGTGTCTGTGTGAATGTTCTGTCCGTCCTGTGGCGTCTATACTTAAGTATTAAAAAACGTACTAGAGAAATTAATTCACTGAAGAGATATCATAAACACATTGAGCTGGCTGAATGGCTTAGTTGCCGAAAGCCAATATAAAATATTAATAATAATAATAATAATAATAAACCAGAGGATGTCTAATCTACCTTTTTTCGTCACCATAAACATTTTTACACTTACTCTACCATCCGCTCATTTATAACTACATGAACACGTAAGAAAGAAATTGGCATGGCTTAGTAAGAGTGTAATAGGTTCAAAGTCCAGCGTAAACGCAGGACATCTTTTCTTTCTTTGTTATTTAACTGTAGTGGAAGAAAAAGTATTTTTAACAAATTCTTGCTAGTAAACCTTGTTTTGAGTCTGACGTACCTGTAAGTGTCCTCTTTCTTAATATCTACAATGAGAGCGATATTTCCAAACTGAAATATTTAGAATAATCAATATTAGCTATATAAATTAACGTGTAGGAAATTTGAAACGGGGAACAATTTCATTTGGATATAATTTCAGTAATGCACCAGATGATAGTGGTATTAGCTACATCCAGAAACAGCAGTTGATGGTGATACATCCATCCGATGGGGACGTTAAATTTAATAGCCCGCAGCTCTCTTTCGGAAGAGTAGATCTAAATGGCCTGCACCGAGTTTCAAACCCTCCCTTCTTTCACCACCTAACAACACACTATACTTACCAACAGTCATCTAGTGTACAAAGGTACAACAATATTTAAGACCTACGGGAAAGGTCTGTCCATCCTACCCAAAACGAATACTGCCCAAGGCATACCCAGTACACTACTCGTAGACAATTAAAGGAACTTCCTTGTGGCTTTTACGCAGGTTTTGGAAGAAATCGATCGTGACTTATATTATAAAAACTGGCTTAGCATTTACGTGATACAACGTCAGCAAACTATAAAAAAGTAATATTTGTAGCTCCTAACTTGTTTATAAGTGTTTCCACCAGAATATCAATACTGTTCCCGTTAGACTCAATACGAGGATGGATCATATATAAACTACTTATTTTTTAAAAAAAGTTATTATTACAACAAATGAACCAAGTACGTACTGTTTCTCAACATAATCTCCTTCTTTATAAATAAACTTTTCCCAGCGTATCGGAAGTTTTTTGATGCCGTCATCATAAAAGAAAGGGGGTTAGGTCAGTAGCCAATTGCGCACGAAGTCCTCTACTGCGTTGTCTTCGAATCGTCGGCATCCCACAGAGTCCAAACAGATGAAAATCACAAGGCGATAGGTCAGGGTTTTAAGGAGGATGATCGAGTGATGTCCAATTCATTTTCTCCAAGTTTGCTTGAGTGATAGATGCAGTGTGGGGCAGAGCGTTGTCATGATCGTTGAATATTAGCCTTTATTTCAGCTCCCTCATTCTTCTTTCGTCGCTCCCTACGCGCTTGTTTTGACTGGGGTGTGTAGTGGCGGGCACAAGTAATTCATCACAGGTTATGATGCAATTAAAAAATGCATCCCCTTCTTCCGCAAACCGTGCCGAGAATCGTTTACAGATCTTCAAACGTGCCAACTTCTGTTCCACAGTTAGAAGACGAGGCACCCATCGGGCAGACACTTTCTGGAACCCTATGTCCTTTGTGATGATGGGTTGAGTGGTACCATAACTTATTCCGACCTCAAACGAAATTTTGGAAATCGCCAAGCGTCGGTCGCCCTCAACAAATTCACAAATTGTTGTGCTCTGTAATACTCGTCCCTGGACGGCGATACTGGCTCTCATTTTTTACCTCTTCGCGGCCTTTCAGAAATTTATTATACCACGCAAACATACGAGCCCTTCACAGAATACGATTCCCGAACTGTGCATATAATCTCCACAGAGTTTCGGCTGGTTTCTAGCCTTCATTTGTGAGAAATTTAGTAATTATACGTTGCGCAATCGAGGGGTGAACGTCATGCTCCGACATTGTTAGCTGTAGTCTACTTATGGTTGCCAACTTATTTAGAAAAAAGAGGCAAATATAAAGTATATCCACTTCAGTCCCGAGCTCATAATACAAGTGCAAGAGAACTACTATTGTGTTATTTACTGTTTGTTAATGCTAGTTAACAATGAACGACCATAATTTTTTTTTTGAAACAATAATTAATTTTTTATAGATGGTATATATATGATACCTCGGGAGTCAAGCAGGAAAATTATGCACAAAACTTTACTGCTTCATGTTACTTTATTTCATGGAAAAAATATATGTCTGTACCTTCATTTCAACGAGCCATGTTGTACAGCTGCAGGATCCCAAGTTTCCAATCAGGGCTGCCAAAAGCAGAGGATCGAACTTATGAGCTGTGAGAAGCGCAATGTATAATGTAGATGATACGATAGGCCAGAAAAGGTTCAGCTGTGCAGTGGCCCAAGAGAAAAATAATTTCTGGAGGTATCATATATGATACCTCGGGACTGAAGAGGATATGAAGGAAAAAAGTATTTTTTAAATTTAGTTATTTATTGCCGTATATACCATTCGGGAGGAAGCAGGTTTGAGTCCCCGTCCGGGCATCCAGATTTCGTTTATACGTGGTTTCCCCAAATCACTCCTGTTGAATGCA
>JARYHS010008269.1:0-24997 GCA_031002005.1 Vandiemenella viatica
ATAATTTCTAGCCATGAATTAATTTTTTACTTATGGCTTAACGACTCGTTGAGATCGAGGTCATTAGAGGCGGGATGGGACTGGGTACAAGGAACGGGTAGGAATTCGGCCATGGCCTTTTGAAGGAAGCATCCCAGTAGTCGCCTGGAGTGATTTGGGGAAACCATGAAAACACAAACCTGAATAGCCGGACGTGGATTCGAACCGGCGTCCTCACGTAATGGGAGGCCAGAGCTTTACCGCTCACCCACCACGCTCGGTCTGGCCATCACAATTCGTCTATAACTAAGCCAGAAGAATCATGTATTGGCTTCCATAAACTGAAGTCAACAACATTCCTGACATTTGAATGATTTGAAAGATGTGGTGGATATTTAAGTCGCCCGACATATATAACCATCAGAATAAAAATGTTGTTAAACTACATCATTCTGACATTCATAAAATCTGCAAACAAATACATCAGTAGAAAATTTATAAATGTATCACCACCAAAATATTTAGCCAAATATATTACAGCAATCGAATTACACAGAACGAAAGCAACCTATTACTCTTTTACTTGAAAACAGTGGCATCGCGATCCTTTATTGTATACATTTAAATTAAAGTGGTAGTATTTTCTGAGATTTATAACAGACAAAAAAATTAATAGGTTAGTATAGTGACAAGGGTATCTACCATAGTGGGCATAAAATACTGCTGTTTGTTGATCCGCATTTAACAACAGATGGCAATAGTAGGAATAGCTGCGAGTTCTTACCATGACACTGACGTTAGCGAGAATTCTGTTATCATCGGTGGAAGTAGATATTACTAAATGAACTGGTGAATCAAAACCACAACACACCCACTTACTGCAACGTGTTATATCATCGTACAAATTTCGACGATTTCGCGTTGCCTTGACAGTGGCGTAGTACAGTAAACCAAACACGTAAGGTGGCCTCACAGTTTATACGTGGAATTCGAATCACGGAAGCGTCCTAAGTCAGTTTACATACACAAAGCAATATTTATGAATCGTGAAGGACGGGTAAAAAATGGCCCTTGAAAATCGCAAACTCTGTAGTAAATATACCTGAAAAAGCCAACTAGAGGGCTTCAACCAAGAATGAAGAACTGAATTATGTTGAAACAGAAGCAGCTAGAGCTATGTAGAGATTTAGAGGAAAAAAAAAAACACGGAAAAAGAGACGATACTGTTGGTGCCAAAGCTTATCAGAGATTAACGTTTGGAAATTAGTTTAGACTGTTTGGTAGCAACAAACGGCAATACCAAAACGTCAAACAAGCAGATGTATTTGTATATTAGTTTTAGCAGAATGAAAATTAAAGAAGAATCACTTTCTTTTGTGGTTTTGCTTAGGGTTTTACACATCGTCTACGTCGATGGCATTATGAACCAGAGGGGATTGGGTCGAGGAACGGGAAACAATTCGCCCATGGTGTTTTGAAGGGACAATTCAGGCATTCACCTGGAGTGATTTCAGGAAACCATGGAAAACTGAAATCTGGATGATCGGACTGGGATTTGAACCAGCGTCTTCCAGAATGCCAGTCTCGAGCGTTACTTCTCACCCAGTGGGCTCGGTGAAGAATTTTTAATATATCTCCGTCACGTTACATGTCTTCGATCGTAAAATAGATTCCTCGCGGAAATCAACATGTGGGTAGGAACGTATTCTGGCGCATGTGGAATGGGAATGCAAAATAACAGTCTAATGGTTTAAGAAATCGGCAACAGAGAGAAGAATGTTGGACATGGCAGAAGATCTAGCTGCTAAATTTGGAAAGAGGAAACTGGCCGAGAGTAGAGACAGTGGATAGCTTCTGAGGGAAACAGAGTTGATCTAACAGGCTCCCACGGTATAAATGGTCGGAGTCTCAAAGGTGGAAGAAATTTTCATCAGTACTTGGCCGGGTGGGTTGGAGAAGTGGTGGAGCACAATTCCATACCACCAGTTTCAGCACCAAAATATCAAACCTCTGCGCACTACGTATACGACACTTGATTAGTAGTCCGTCGGATGGGAACATTACGCCTGGTGTTCCTCTTGATGTACTTCGGAAGAGTGGGCCTGAATTGGTCGACACCCGGTTTCACCCTCTCCCTGTTACTATCTTCACAATACAAACAACGCACTACATTAAACATACACACCTCACAGTCATCGAAACGAATCAATAAACACGTAAATCACTTCTATCACTGTGGAATGCAAGGGGAAACTCTAGAGATTAAATTTTCCCAACCCTGTTATTGAGGGGGGGGGGAGAGGAATGGAGATACAGCAGAGGATTTTTTTATTGAAAACCGAAATCTGGATGCCCGGACGGGGATTCGAACCCACGTCCTCCTGAAAGCGAAGCCAGAGCGTTACAGCGCACCCACCACGCTCGGTGGTACAGCGATGTGTGATACGTGATGACGAGCAATATCACAAATCGTCGGAAGAACCTCTGCGTCTCCCTAAAGGTGGCTTCCCACGGACTGTGTATTTACCGGCCGCGCCGGTCTAGCTATGAACAGCAGGCCGTTGGGAGGGACCCGCCACTGGTGGCAGGGATGACGCGTCTCTATTAGTCGCCCAGTCGGTAAACATCAAACGCCCGGTTAGCTGAAAAGACACCAGGCAACGTGGTGGAGTGGTGGGGAGGGCTAGCCTGTGGCGCGTGCTGATCCGTACAATTGGGTTGCAAGGCGCGGCCTACAAAACCACGGGCCGTGGAAAGCAACCATAAGACATTAGTCCTTCTGTTGTTCCAGAATGTCATTTCTTAACTACCTAGATGGTCCACAACGTTGTCTAACCTAAAGAAATACACTGGTTAAGACGCTAATATTCTTCGTCGTTTTAAATAAATAACAGTAAATGTAGTTGTACCGGTGTCTGTGGGGAACACAACAGTAAACCAGCCGGCCTCGGTAGCGTAGGGGCTAGAGTGTTAGCTCCACGTGCCGAAGGTCGCCGATTCGAGTCCGGCCGAGGGCATGGGTGTTAAGTGTATGTGTTGTCTGTATGTCATGTCCACCGTGTTGTGTCTACAGCCACTTGGAAAATAAACACTGTGAAACTATGAAGAAGCTGAAGTACACTGGATGATTCGAAATAAACTTGAGTTGGCTGTATGGCCTCGACGCCAAAAGCAGTGAACCACCCTATTTAACAGAGAGGCTGGTGTAGAGACACCCAACACGAAACTAGAGGTTCCAGTAGTTCCAGTAAAGAAGTTTAACTACAAGCAGTAGTAGTATTTTTCATTTTAAATTATGTAGTAAGACTTATTCTGTTTAGTCAAATGAATTTTACAGCTACGGTTTTATGCTCCAGGTCTACATTTAATGTCGCATGTTTTAAAATTTCTGTTATTAACTTTGATTTAAGTGTATATCCTTTAAGAGAAAAACAGTGATTTGTCAGTCTTAAGGCAGTGAGTGATGGATAAGAAACCACAGTAATGAATAATGTCATGAAGGCTGTTTTGCGTGCGTACGAACCAGTGTGAGCCCTCTACGACACTGCGTCTGCCTCCAGCGCGCGCAAGCCAGGCACTGGACAGCTGGCGCACTGCATCGACACAGCGCATGCGCACGCCAAACATCATTCACTATTCCAAAACTTACCCTATATCTCAGATCAAAGTGCATTACCATTACAATTGGTTCCATATTATTACCTTCATAACTTTACAAATATTTTATTATTACTGTTTCAAAATTGACGTTTTGTAATAGAGCATTTCCACTTTATATTTGTTCTATACCTGTATTTGTATGAGACCGTTCAATATGTACAGATAGCACAGTACTTAATTAAAAACGCCCACGCACAGTGTTAGAATCGTCCCACCACCCCTAGCAATGTCAGATAATCATCTGAGCTGTGACGCTGGAAGCGAAAAAATTTGGTTTAATTGACGGAAGACATACGAAATAACTAATGAAGATTAACGTACCGATGCAGGTAACATCTATATTACGTAAAGTATCCATTAAAATTTAAATAACACCAGAAAATTTGGATGAAGTAAATCTTTTACTTCTTCTTTTGGCCAACTATGGACCAAGTGGTTCTTCGTCGATCTTTCTACTTAGCCCAATATTCCTTCATCTTTACACTGTGATTGTTATTTCTTTCCTGAGTCCATTTGACGCCAGATTGTGATTATGATTGTTATGAATAGGATTCTCACGAGACATATATCAGAGGTCGACTCAAAATGAGTTTACAGGAAAGAGATGACCAGTAGAAAATCTCGCGGCTACGACGTTCACCAGTCTCTGAAAATTTCGTGTCCCGCAGCCAACTAAGGTGGGATGGCACCCGTTGATTCCTCTTCACCAATGTCGTAGTCTCTAAAAAACAGCTCCCTTGTTTATTGGATGAATACATGAAATATATTCAATAAACACATCGGAGTCGAATTTATAGTTGACGCTATTGGCTGGCGGGTTCCCACTCCAAAGACTTCAGAAAAATATTAATTATTGTAAGTCGGTTTGCATCAACTGCAAACAACCTTGAAACGGCAAGAGTTGCCTCCAATAAAACCATATTCTTCAAACAAGAGCAGGCAGGTCACGAGCCACTTTAGCCAACAAAACACTTCCTGTCGGGTCGAATATCTTGCAATATTCACAGCGAGTCGCCAGACCCCTGTACAGTTTTATTGCTCTCACACAGGAATCAAAGCGTCCAGCACAGTGCGTTAATCCTGGGCACTCTCCCACGGACACGTCTTTTAGAACATACGCCAACCCGCCTCCCATTGCTCGCTGTAGAAAGAATCCAGATCCAAACATTATCTGTGCACTAGCTGTTTGATACAATGTCAATGGCAATTACAGTATATGCAGTTGTAATTTTACGCATGAACTGTAATTAAAATAATTTCTAATTAAGATATTATTTACATATAACAGTAGTCTCCTTA
This sequence comes from Vandiemenella viatica, assembly GCA_031002005.1. NCBI lineage: Eukaryota > Metazoa > Arthropoda > Insecta > Orthoptera > Morabidae > Vandiemenella > Vandiemenella viatica. Next base: position 4,939 of record JARYHS010008269.1, read on the forward strand.
TCATTTGACACACGTTATACTAACTGGAACATATAGCCAAGGAATACAACATAAACATCTCTGTGATAAAGACTAAAGTGATAGCCTTTCAAGGGAAACAGCCAATTATACATCAAAAACTAAGATGTATGGGAAACCCACAGGACAGTTCTCAGATTATAAGTATTTAGGAGCAGAAATTACCTTTAATACCCGCCAGTGTGGCTGCGAGCGTTTAGGCGCCAGCACTCTGGATCTGGGAGGTACAGTGGGACCAGGTACGAGTCGTGGATCCCCCCCCCCCCTACCCGCCATCCTGATTGCGGTTTTTAGGCGGTTTTCCGCAGTCACCTCAGTGAATGCTAGGACAGTACCCAATTTCACCCTCATAAACTACACATTTCACAAATAAAATACTTCCATCGTAGAGAACATAATTTAATTGAATTGCAGACAGATGTCAACACTTAAGCTCCTCCCTTTAGAATAGGTTCCTTCCGCAGGGTCAGGAATCCTCAACTGAAGCAGGCGTGCTGACTCCGCTTCACATCCTTAGAGATTCATAAACATCAGTACTCATGACACTAACATAGTTTATGATTGAATATAGCTGACAAATAATTACCTTTCCAAAAGATCAAAATGTAGAAAAAAATAAAACGAGCGTTTCCAAGATGATTGTGGAACAATTAATATAACCAAAACAATAGCAACACCTGCCTGGCTAGGCAGTCAAACTTGGGCTTCAACATAAAAAGACATAAACAAAATACAAACAGAAATTATGGGGTGCTCCAGACTGTACAGAATACGTAACGAAGATTATCGGAATAAAACGTCTTCGATAAAAAGAAGCTTACAGAGAGAAATGGAAATAACATACCAACAGATCGACAATACTAGATTATCAAAACTATTACGTAATTAAATGCAAAGGAAGAATTGTGGCGCGGCTGAGGGAAAGATGGTGAAACATTTAGTTATGAACTCGGAACTGGCATCTGCCTATACCTTGAAGTGCAGAAGAAGACTATTGCTTCATTGCTTCACTATGGTGGCTTCCCATGGGCCGTGGTTTTATAGGCCACGCCATGCAGCCGAATTGTAAGGATCAGCACGCGCCACAGGTTAGCCCTCGTCACCTCGCAGCCACCTCAAGTGTTGTTTCAACTACCCGGGCGTTTGATGTTTACCGACTGGGTGATGGATAGAGGTGTGCCATCCCTGCCAGCAGAGGCGGCTCCCTTCCCACGGCTCACTGTTGATAGCTAGACCGGCGCGCCTGGCAAATGCACCTGCCGTGGGAAGCCACCTTAACGTGGAATTTGCGTTGCTTGTGATTAATTTGTATTACTACGTTCGTTCTTGTCAGTTTTTTCAATTTCGAGAGGAAAACATATTTAACTTGCATGCGAGAACAAATATTTATAGAAATGTTGTAGTTTAGTGGCTAATTCACTGAACTGATGTTCCGATAGGCACCGTTTCTGTCCGACAAGATGCAGGCAGCATTTCTACCATTCCACAATTTTTCTGAATGATCTTGGAAATTCCGTAACCAGGATCTGAGACCGTTGTGCCTGCAGTTTCCAATATAACGGGCTCAGAGGAACTATCGAGCAGCTGTGACGTCAAATGTGATTTTGTACTGTGGTGCCATAGGCTGTTTCAGATTCACCCTCCCAAACACTATCTCATTCATAGAATCATCTCGTGAAGTAGGAGTCTTTGGTTCGTTGAAAACTGTCGTCTTTTCGGCCACATGCTAATTTATTTTTGCCTCCAAGATCCCAACCTCGCTTTTGAGTGCGTTAAGCTGCGTATCCACTACGCGCGGTAAACCCTCGAACATTGGCTCGCGTGGCAGCCGCGCATAGTGGATACGCTGTTGATACGCGAGCCAGCTCGAACATTGGCGCGGTCGAACATGCCGCACTGCGAGCCATTCTCTGTCGGTCTTTAGGCGCGCGGCAAAGGGTCCCCACTAATTGGCTCGCGCTCAGTTGGGACGGCAGTGTCTTTCTTTGACTTTGCTCGCGTGGCACAGCGACAGTTTACTGCCATGAACAACGAAAAGTGTCGATTTCCAATACAGTTGTATGGTGCGAAAGATTTTTTGTGGAATAGTAAATGTGCAGATTACCACAACAAAACGCTGAGGGACGATGCATGGAAGGAAATAAGTTCAGCAATGGGCTAACCCATTTCCGACTTAAAGAAAAAGATGGCTACGCTTCTGGCATCATACAAAAGAGAAAGATCAAGAATAACTAAAAGTCTTATTACTGGTTCTGGTAAGTATTTATTATTTGACACTTATAACGATCCCAACGGTATAATTTATCAATTTGTGCTGTGTAAGTCTACAATATATGCCATATGGTAGCCTGCAGGACAGAAAATAGCACCACTCGTATTCCTACTTGCGGAAGTCTCAGTAAAAATGGTTGCGAAAAGTGACTGTGCCTGTATTGCTTGCCGCGCAACTCTGGCTTGGTTGCGTTGCCGCAAGCGGCAGCCGCGCTTGTCAACAGAAACCAACGAACCCAGTGTTCGAGGGTTTGCCGCGCGTAGTGGATACGCAACTTTACAATTCACTTAAGTTTAAAGTGTGGTCTTCTGCCTCATACCCTTCCGAACATGCGAAACAACTCCCTATCCTTACAATGGCATTTTTCCGTGAGGGTTAGATGGGCGGTGGGTAAACAACATGTTCTGGCTGTTTTCGGTTTGTCTACCATTTTCTGGACAAATAACCACATAATACAGGTTGTCCAGGAAAGAAAGGATAATCCTGCAACCGCATATACGTCACATCATGTCCTACTATAAGACAAAATTTTATTTTAGTAAAAGTCTCACCATTTTAGAGATATTGATTTTTTAATTTTTTTTGAATCATGGGACTTTGTTCATTTTATTCCATGCCATTTCTACAAATTAAAACTTCTTGAACCCTGTTTTTTTTAAATTCTCAATGTTTGAGTCATCTAAAACAACTTTCTGTTTATCTTAAATTGTTAAAAAAAAACTTTAAAAAATCTTATGTATCATCATTTTGTTACTACATATTTAAAAAGCACAGTGGTCTCCTTAAAGGATTGAACCACCATAAAACAATCATTTTAAAAGAAGTGCAAAATAATTATACCATTTAATAAAAGTTCATACTGATCACAGTCTCATTAGTAGAGCAAGTATCGACCGAGAGTGGTGGGTGAACGGTTAACGTTCTGGCCTCGCATTCGGGTTCGAATCCCCGTCCGGGCATCCAGATTTGGGTTTTCCTTGCTTTCCCCAAGTCACTCCAGGCGAATGCCGGGATGCTTCCTTCAAAAAGGCCATTGCCAGATTCCTTCCCGTTCCTTGTCCCCAGTCCCATCCCGCCTCTAATGACCTTAGCCGTCGACGAGGCGTAAAGCAATAAGTAAAAAAAAATTGCAAGTATCGTCACTGTAACTATCGATTTACAGTTTAAACCACCATAGTATGGAGAATGGCACGCGACACCTTTGATGCTGATTCGTTAGTGGCATGGTGACCAAATCTAGGTGGACTCGTTGATGTCTTACGGAAGAGCAGGACTGAGTGGGCAAGTAGTACCATCTTTTATCTCTCTCATCCACAACACTGAGTATACAGGAAGACAGTATTTTCGAATTGAAAACTTCTATAGGCGCGTTGGGCGATATTTGGAGGGGGGTAAATCTATGAGTACGCGACTTCGCGTCACCGACATGCTATGACGTGTTGCGCGAATGATATGCGCGTTGAACGCTTTTTGGATGGGTAAAATCTTATGAGTTTGCGTCACCAACATGCTGTGATAGCAGTATATCTGTAGCTATAAGTATGACGTGTTGCGCTTGGACAGCAGGAAAGTATAGATTATACTTGTATCAATATATGATAATGAATGGGTTTTTCCCCCCCAGTGTTCTTCATACAAACACACAGTTTGTCAATTGTTTGAATTGATGGATCTTCGCATACGCATACTTTAAAACAAATAGAAAAATACTGTTTAAGTTTGTTTGACAAAAACCTAAACCCTCCTTAATTTCTGTCAACGTTGTTCATACAAACCCACAGTTTTTATCAGATTTTGATAGTACTTAGCACACTATAGTTGCTAATGTTAACAATGTATTTGTGGCGGTCTGGTGGCTCAGTTAAGGTGTCTGACGACGGAACGGAAGGTGCCCGGTTCGAATCCGTGACTCGGCGGGGATTTTCATAAATAATTAGCCCGACTTTCACCTCTGGCACAGCTTGCTGTGTAATGTAAATTATGCCAGAACCCTTCCATGGTTATGATTCCATGTTAAACTGTAGGTACCCTGTAACTGGTAGCACTCCCAGGTTATGTTAAGGCGGCTAAATAAGGGACGGAATGCGCATCCAATAGAAACTAGGTCAGGTCATTACGACCACAAGGAATTATTAGGGACGAAGATAAATGCAAAGAAAAGTCAGCTTATTACGTACACAGATAAAAAGCTAAAGGTTAATTACGATTATAAAATGGGGAAGGAGCTACTTATTGAAGACTCGAAATGTAAATACTTTGGCATTACATTTGATAGCAAACTTAACTGGGCAGGACACATTGGACAGGTGGTACGGAAAGGGTTCAAAATCCTTCACCTGTTGGAAAGAGTGATGAGGGGATGCACTAGAGAAGTAAGGGAGTTGGGGTATAAAACTTTGGTCAGACCACTGCTGGAATATGGTGGTGTAGTTTGGGATCCACAGTTTGGGTATCAAATACAGGAGTTGGAGGGGGTGGAGAGGAGGGCTACTATGTTTGTCTTTGGAAATTACCACAGAACACAATCGGTAACTAATATGATAAAGGAGCTGGAGTGGGATTCATTAGAGGATAGAAGGAGGGTGAAGAGAGTCAAGGGACTGTACAAAGGCTATACTGGTGATGAAGCATGGAAAGATTTTGGTGGGAAATTTAAGAGAAGTGCTTGAAAGGGTAAGGTTGACCATGACCACAATATGACACTTGATTTCAGGCATAAGGGTGTGGGAAAATTTTCTTTCATAAGAAAGGGAGTGAGGGACTGGAATAAATTGCCAAGAGAAGTGATAAATAACTTACCCGAAACTCTGAAAGAATTTAAAGTAAAAGGCAAAAGTAGGTTGGAAGGGGAAAGGGAGGGGGTGTAGGAAGATTGCCACCGGAGTGGGCGCTCCATCGCATTTTTATAAATTATTATTATTATTATTTTGTATATCTGTAGCTACAAGCATGACGTGTCGCGCGTATGATATTTATAGTTTTAAGTTTTCACTTCTGTCGGCAGTTTTTTTTAACCCTTCGTCGACGTTGAGTTCATTAGAGGGGATTGGGTGAAATGAACTGGAAGGAATTTGGCCATTGTCTCTTGAAGGAACCATCCTGCAATATCCTTGAGTGATTTTAGGAAACCATGTAAGACCGATATCTGTATGGCTCGACGAGGATTTGAATCCGTATCCTTCCAAACGCCGGATCCGAGCGTTACCGCTTACTCACCGCGCTCGGTTATACAGTGATACTTACGAACACTGTCGCAATGGGAAATCACCCAAGTTCATATCCGCGGGATTAAATTACAGAAAACGCCTACACCCACAAACTAGGGATGGCACTTTTAACGTGTTCATCAAAATATTCATTACTTGATATTGCTCCGTTCTAAGTTGGCTTAAAACTGGTGATATGTTTTGTTTGTTTTTTCATTTAACACCTCATTATTTCATTGATATTTTTAAGTCACAAATGTACAAGTAATCTCACCGAGCGTGGTTGGCGAGCGGTAACGCTCTGGTCTCACATCTGAATTACGGCAAATCACTCGAGGCAAATGCAGGAAATTAGAGAGAGTTGCAGTGGTTAGTTAGGCTTTATTCTTCAGAAAAAAGTGGAGTTCACATCGATATCTCAGGAAGGAAAGAGGTAATGGCACAGAAAAAAAGTGTCGAATTCAGTAAAGCGTTGTAGCGATTTTGGATTCGAATTTTGGCATTTCAGTCAGCTTCTTAGGCTTCCTCATGATGCGTGGGTACTAACCGAATTTTTCTGGTACAGAGATTATGGAATCCTATACTGTATTAGAGTTCTTTCTAGAATGTTGGTAATATTGTTTTCAGATGTCAACTGTTACGCATGTGTCTTAGTTGTCGATAGGTTAGTTGTGTATGCAGACGGATGCTTTATGTGGAGTCAATCGGTTACCAAACATTGCTTTGTTACTAAATAAATCGTACTGGTGAGGAATAAAGTTATTGTCTATGGGAAAGTTTGTAACGATCCTCGGCCAGTGACAACAGTAATTACAGCATTTTAGGATTATCTTCGTTTACGACCTAGATGTTGCTTCTATGGGATTCCAGATAATCAATATAACTACATTCTTACAGTAATTACATAACATTAGGAGTAACATAGCGCACTTCGTCACCAGAAGTTGGCAGCAGTTCCAAGATACGATGTCAGAGATAATCAAGATAGATACCACGGATTACTCAAAAGTCCGCTGTACAGTAAGTTTTTCGTGAAATTATTTATGGTACTGTTTTTCTGTGTCTGGCTTGCACTTTATCTTCAACAAGGAACGAGTGTACGGGATATCATCCAGAAAGGACAGTTACTTGCACTGTACTGGTATTTGTACAGCAACCAAAAGTGGGTTTCTTGCTCGACATCGTGGTTATTAGAAGCGGAAAAAGGCAGGGAACAAGGAACGGGAAGAAATTCGGTCATAGCTTTATGAAGCAACAATCCCGACGATCCTGGAGTGCTCTTGGGCAGCCACGGAAAACCAAACTCCGGATGGCCGTAAGAGGATTCGAACCTACGTCCTCCCGAATACGAGACCAGACCGTCACCGCCCCTGTCGTTATCTAATTCGGTAATCCTACTGGGTATAGTGGACCTGCAGTTTAACGTGGAATTCGAACCACTGAAGCTTTGTGGCGTACCTCACATTACACACAGAGCAGTGTATGGAGGGATATGGGGATTTGAAAAATCCGAGCTGAGACCGGGATTCACAGTTCTTGCATTCCCTTGTGATGTGCGTTACGTAGCTGCCTTCGTTAGTGATCTCTGTTACGCCACGGGGTACGGTTTCACTACAGTACTACTTCTAATCCAGCGACTAACTCACATCACACAATACTAGAAAAGATCCCTTTGTAGTATTATATGTTTAGAGAAGCCAGAGGACATGACGCAATACTTCACAGTTGAAAGTAACGATACCTCGTAAACTTGGTTTTTAATTATTGTTTATCAAAATCCAATCAGTAATTGATACTGTTTAATGAATTATTGTGTTTAAAACAGTAGGCTCGAACCGATTAATTCGTATGTTATCACATTTGAAAGAGCCGGTAGTGAAAGCACTCGGCTTTCAGTACCCGCAAGTCAGAAAATGATTTTTTTTAAATTATTTAACTCTCTGTATTGTTTTTGAAAGTCTTTCTTTCTCCATTGTAAACAGGCAGATCCTGAAACCTTTTTGGTTTTGGGGGTCGCCTATTAGAAAGATGACGTCTGCCATTAGGAAGTGTCTATTAAATAAAGTATCTGAAGTTGGTGGATAGAATTAACGTTGGCCTATATATGCCTGAGAGATCATACAATGTAAATAACTTTAGCCCACTGACCTTCTTGCTCAGATTTATTTACTTTTTATTATTACTGGAAGTTAGGTTAATAAGATAAATGATTATTGAAATTTGTCGCATCACACTTTTCCAATAGAATTTGTAGTGGAAGATTCAGTTTTGTTGTAGTGTTACCTCTATACTATCCCATCGCTTCTGTCCGGACATTTTGTCTGTTCACAAAATACCAGATGCTTGAAATAATTTCTCAGTGAGTAACAAGTAATGATCATGTTTCATTTGGGATATTTTTCTATAATTGTCTGTCTTATACATATAAATGACTCATTGAGCATTCAATTCAGTACAAACAAAAGAATGTGTAAACTGGGGAAACTAGGCAATTATCTGTGTAAATTTAAAATAACGCACAGAAAATTGCTTCATGCAGCTAGATTTGTTGTCAGACGCCTTAACTAATGTAATGAGTCACCAGCCCGCGTAGCTAACACTTAATTTGCCTGTAAGCTTACTGAAATTCCTGATGGTGCTTGCTGGTGCGCTAACAAACGGAGGTGCATTGATTTGCTCAATGTATAGCATTCGGCTGTTGGTAAATCATGCTTGCCCAGATAACGTTCATGGCCGTATTGAAGTAAGAGTGATAACGTTGGGTTTCAAAAGAGCCTCATTGTTGGCAGTTGGCACAAGATATTGCACAGTTTCGCTCTTGGAATTTGCACTTCCCGTGTTTCTCTTCTGTCCAATGAAAATCTGTGTTACTTCAACATGGCCACTTACTTAAATTGCAAGAAGTGCAAGGTAGTGTGTACAATAAAAAAATAAAAAAAATCCCATGAGCCCGAAGTAAGATGCAAGAGATTTGAAACAGTTAATACCTTGAGTAATTAAGTGTGAGAGTAAACGTCAACTGGAAGATGGATCCCCACATATTCTCGGTTTGCTAGATTTCATATCAGATATGTTCACTTTGATCCGATGCAAGAAAAGTTTGGGGGTGTGAAACAGAGGATACAATTACCTGTATTGAGACACCAATAATGAAACCAACTATTGATAATCGTTTAGTTACTTAAAATTCGATTAGCATAGGTCAGTTTCCGTCAGGGGCGGATCCAGGGGGGGGGGGCTAGGGGGCTCAAGCCCCCCCCCAAACGTATCTAGGTCCACCCCTGACATTGTAGTTCATTGTAGTTTTGAGACTTTTTTTTTTTTTTTGAGGCCCGAGGAGGCTATAACCGAACGCAAGCCCTCTGAACCAAAATCAAAATTCACTCAAGCCAAGCCCCCCCAAACCAAAGTCCGCTCAAGCCCCCCCCCCCCCAAAACGAAATCCCGGATCCGCCCCTGGTTTCCGTTATTAATTGCAAATAAATATCGTCTCACGTTAACTACTATATATGAATGCAATTTCCACATAGTGTAATTGCTGCATTCGTAAACAGATTCGACACGAAGAAAGCCCATATACCATTATAGTGATTATGAAAACCCTGTCACCTTCCTTTTTTTTAACTGCTTAACGTCTCTTAACAGCGAAGTCTTTAGAGACGGGAAAGGATGGGGGGGGGGGGGGGGGACAAGAAATTGGAAGGAATTCCGCCATGGCCTTTTAAAGGAAGCATCCCGGCATTTGTCTGGTGTGATTTGGGAAACCATGCCCGGACGGGGATTCAAACCGCCGTCCTCCCCAATGCGAGGCCAGTACGCTAACCGTTACACCACCACGCTCGGTGGTCAGGTCACCTTCCTCTTCCATGCACCAAACATATAGTAATTTCTCATTCATCTTTAGTTATCTAATTTCTAGAGTAAATTTCATTCACAGAGTGAAATAGGTTCTGAAGCAAAAACTATTTCAGTCTCGATTTAAAGCTGATATGTCGAATTTGAAACGATTGTAACGTATCTTTTATGAAACATCACTCAGAAGTCTTGTACGCTCTTATCTATACTACAATACGCGGTAACAACGCCTTTGACATTAACTTTTTATCTGGAATTTTATTGTGCTGTACGCGATAAATATCGCAACAAATGACTTAATCGAGGAGCAATTTGTTTGACCGGTTTGCCAGAGCCTTCACGAAAACATCAAAGATCTGATAGAGGAATTGGACAGAGGGTGTCTGGCAGACAGAAGAGTGATTTTCACTGGTGTTTGTTAACAAGGAAAGATCTTCATGCTTTTACGAGTGCTTTGTAATACTTGTTCGAGCAATATATTTGGGTCGTAATGTCTGTTGCAGAAGTCTATATGTTCAGAGGATAGTTTTGTTGAAAATTACTCTCTGCCAACGACAGTTTTGTGAAGTGTAGAGTACAGAAGACATGCGATGTGGTACTACTGGCAAGCTACAACACTAATGCTTGATTCGAATCCTTGTCGGGCCATCCAGGTTTTTGTTTTCCATGGTTCCCCAAAATCACTACAAGCGAATGCCCGTATGATTCATCCAAACACCATAGCATAATTTCTTTGTTCATTGTTCCTAAACCTTTCCTGTCTCTAATGACATCGACGTTGACGAGGAGTAAAGCTCTAAGCAATAAAAACATTTTTTTCTTCAAAAAGTAGAATAATATTGGCAATCATAATCCTCCATACATTTATATAATTTTTTTACAACATTCTATAAATTTATGACTGATTAGAAATATAGAATACCACAGAACAGCGTGTTGGAAGCACAAGAATTTCTCAGAACAACCTTGTAATCTATAAAGAGACGGGAATGTCGGTCTGATTAGAAAATGAAAAAGTAACGTTAAATCTGAAATACAAAGGTGATCGCTAATTTCTTCGCCTTCTAACAATGGACCCTTTCACTTAAGTGATTACATTGAATTGTCAACATGACTGCTGTGGTGGAGTGCCTAGCCTCTCAAGAAGTTTGACAGCTAGAGAGTCCTAACAAGAAAGCGATTAGTGGATCAAGATAAGAATCGGAAGAAGAAAGCGCAGGTAATAAAACCGTCGCAGAGATAGCTGTTCCGTCCTCCTAATGTTGGGCAAGGGACGCTTTAATCACACTTTCCGATCTTTGCGACAGATAGATAATCCATCTCGAAGCGTTCTGATTTAGTAACGCAGTACGATTGTAACTCACCACTAAAAGAAGATTACATCTAATTTAAGCTGCACTTGCCAAATGCAGTCTTCGATCCCAAAAAACTAGTTCCATGAAACCAAGTGCACCAGCCACTACGTTATCGGGGCCAATATGTGGTTACCTTTCTTCAGTGATTCTTCCAGAAATACTAGTATCTCTTAATCTAAACTTTCTTGGACGTTACCAGTATAAAATATAATAATGTTATACAAATGAAGGTGGTTGCTATATACAAGGCTTTCAATTCCGATCAGAGCTGATAAGAGAGTAACGAATTTGAATTCCTATCAGATAACAACTAAAACTCAACTCATAATCAGGAGCAGCATACTGCTATTTATAATATCGACACAGATCTTAATGACAAACTTAATTTTTGCAAAGAATATTACTCTCCTTAAAGCTTCTTAAGCCGTAAGTAGTACAGTATATCAGATTTTAATAGGCTCGAAGCTCTCGTAACGATGAACGAAAATCAGTTACGAAACACTAATTTGTCTTCAGGATACTTCCCTGCATATAAACAGACATTAATACGAGGGCTATTATGAACAGATTCAGACAAAATACAGGCGAAAATAAATGAAAATGCTAGTAACTTCCTCATACACAAGAAAGTAAAAGTACAGTGCATATAGTCAAATCTCTAAATTCAAATTTGGTTCGTAGTATTTTGGTACTTCCAGTAATATTTGTTTTATTCTTCGCTATGTTTTCCTCTTTTGTCTATTCCGCACCTGAAATATTATTTTCTTCTGACTATGTTTCTTTAGTACTTTCAAAGTTAAGTTCATGAAGAGTTTTCCTATACTTATCTGAGGTGTGCAACATGATCAGATATACTACGCGAAGTAAAACCAGAAAATATTAATAGCTCTGTATCAGATGAAGTAAAAATATTAGTTGTCTCTATAGAGAACTAGATCCCGTTTTTATTCTTTTACTTGCTTCAGAACTGCAGAGCGATGTTGCAACTGTAGGCCCATAGGCATTTTTCTTCCAAGGACTTCTTACTAAAAAATTGTCATGACGTTTTCCGAGAAGTGAAATGTATATGTTCAAGCCTGACCTGAGCGCTGTCAAAAATAAGATATGGCATCGCCCACCCAATGCCCTCCAAGAAGAGCATCTGTTCACCATCTGTGGCCCCTCTTGTCAGTGGTAAGACGGCTCAAATTACTTTCTTCTTTCCACGCTACCCTTCGTGACAGAATAGCAATGATTTTCAATAATGCAAAAATCTACTGATATTGTGGTTTCTTCTCTGTTTCGATTTAACCCTTTCCTACGCTGGTCTCTAAATACCACCCACAACCTACATAGTCAATATGCTTCAACTGTTCCTCCTCTAGATTTCTTGCCTCACATCTACCATCTATTAATAAATTAAAGAATCACATATTGATCCATCATCCTGTCTTTTATTTTGTAAGTTTCCTTTGCCATAACTTCTAGAAAGTATTCATTTCGCACGTTATGGGTAAACTGAATTTTCAGCATCATTTTCACTGAAAATGCTCAAATTTTGTTCTTTAGAGCTTCCAGAAAGGACAAGGTCCACTTCCGTAAATTGCTGTGTTCCTTAGGTTTAAATTTGGAAAGTTATTTCTAAGCGCAAGATTTTAGTATTTCAAGAGAACTTTTTCTATAGGTAGTCTCCCTTTGTTAGAGTTCTCCTGATGAAGATATGATCTTATCAGTCATTTAGGCTATATTTAAAATTCGGAAGTAACGAGTTTTGATTTATAGTGCAATGTTTTTGTAATCATTTACGCAACACTATACTCCCCCTGTCTTTTCAAAATTTTATCTCCGGTGTTATGTTTGTAGTAATTTCCTCTTATCTCGAAGCTTAATACCATCAGCAGGTACTTTCTTCTCGCACAGTGATTTTATCAGGCAGCTTTGTTGATCGCCCCCTCCCCTTTCTGATACGAGCTATTCAGACTACAGCGGTACTACAGAATTGTTTAATTGATGCTTGTGTCTCATGATTTATTTTTTCATGGCAGTCATCTGAATCTAGTATACATCATTTAAACATTATTCAGTACTTCGGTCCTGACTTTTTTAATAAATTAAATATCTTATTCCATTTAAAGTTATCAGAATTTTTTCTGGATCCACGTGTCTTTATCTTTCTTGATCAGTGTTTATTCAGAGAGTAATGCTTGTTTCCAGATTGCACCTGGTGACAAATTGATCTTGAGCTAATATTTCATCCACTTCTTTAAAAAAAATAATGTTAACCTGATGGGAATGTAAATTTGTTATTTTTAACTTACGTAAAGATGATGCTTTTGTGACTGCCTACACCTCAACATTTTGATACCTGCTTTTGTAAAAATTTGCGTAATATTCCACTTATCTTCAACAATGTACGTGTGATTCCAAACGGAGATCTAGGGTGTACAACCCTCGACAGTACCTGAGGATGCTGATTATTCAAAGTCGTAATGATAAAATATCTCGGAAACTTGTATTTGTGTGTGGATAGTGATGGTCTCCAAATGCTAATGAAATTCCACGTTTCACGTTTAGTATTCTTTGCCGTCTATGTTTCAGTGGTAGTATGTTTCTGTTAAAGCAATGAACGGCCCCCAGATCATACGAGATCATTACGTATACAGCAAACTTCTTTTGTAATTATAATAGGCTTAGAGTTCACACAGCTAAATTAAACAAGACCACTGATTTAAATATACTAACAGCAAGATCGCACCGAGCGTGGTGGGTTAGCGGTAGGGCTCTGGCCTCGCATTCGGGAGGACGCCAGTTCGAATCCCCGTCCGGGCATCGAGATTTGGGTTTTTCATGGTTTCCCCAAATTACTCCAGATGAATGCCGGGATGGTTCCTTCAAAATTTCATGGCCGAATTCCTTCCCGTTCCTTTCACGCCCTCTAATGACGTCGACAAGACGTAAAGCCGTAAGCCAGCTAGATCCCTGGGGTGTTTAAGCTTTTCAGTCATCTGAATGTTGTCATTATGTTACTTCCTGATAAGGTGGCGGTGAACATTTACTCAGAAAATCGAACAAAACCTCAAACCCGTTTGATTTCATACTATCATGGGTTTAAAATCTCTCACAGGTTTCCGTTTTGTACATTACAAGATTCTAACTCTGGTCAGTCATACATCTTGATTTCCAGAATGCAGCTAATATGTTAGAGCAATTTAATTTAATTGCGATGGAGCGCACGCTCCGGTGGCAATTTCCCTACACACCCATTTTCCCCTTTCCTCATCTACCGAAAAAATGTACGCGAATGTATTATAGACAGAGATTTAATGGTTTTCGTATGACGTCTGAACGGATGTAACATGTGAATTAAAATGAAGTTGAGAAAAGTAAAATAAGTTTAGGAGTCATTTTAAGGAACGGCCTAGCATCTGGAATATTTTATATCATTTCTTATTTATCGTGCTCACGTGAGTGTAATTTCATAATAAGTTTCACGTACGGTGATTTAGAAAACATCGAACTGGAAGTTGTATCGGCAAACTACTAAGCATGATATTTCACCAACATTTTTGTTATACTCATTTTCTGTAAGCAAATTTAAGTTTTAAACCTGATCTGGAACTGTAGGTCTGATTATCATTACATGTATGACGTAAACTATTATTAATGTTGAGAACTTTTCAAACCACTCTTTTAGAGAGAACTAAACTTTACTACTAAGTTACCAGAAGTTCACTGGTGTTTCACGGTCGAGCATTATAGAGTTGGAAAATGAGGAGATTTCATGGCTTTCCTAATTTTCATCGCTATCTTTCTCCGACGTATTAAGGCTAAGTACCAGCTTTTATAATGTTAGTCTGTTTTAAAATGTATCTTCTCGAGGAGAAAATGAGTAATCTATCCAGTATTTGCTTAAATGACTAGTGCAAAATTGAATAATAAAAAATAGGGTGGGAGCAGTCTGAGTTCACGTTGCAGATTTTTTCGTGAAAACGTCTGTGACGAAATAATAACATGGTTTACCTATTTTTCTCTTCAAAACAATGATTAAACACACATGCACAATCGTTAAACATCGTTACACAGTAAAAGCAAAACATTACAATTCTATCTCTTTCAGCAACGGTCTCTGCTAGCTGCTTATGCTTACGGCTTTACCTCTCATCGACGTCGAGGTCATTAAATGCGGTAAAGGATTGGGGGCAAGGAACGGGAAGGAATCCTGCATTGCCTTTTGAAGGACCCATCCTATCATTCACCGGAAGTGATCTGGAGAAACGACGGAAAACCGAAATCTGAATGGCCGGACGGGGATTCGAACCCGCATCCTCTAGAATATGAGGCCAGACAGTTATCTCGCACCCGCCTCATTAGGTTTTAAGTAGCACACGTACACCTCACGCTGTACCGAATGCAAGTGTCGAAAGTCACATCGATGTTGGTGTTGCCGAGTGTTGGAGGAGCATCACACCGAACTGCGCGAGCATCAAGTCGTGAAGTGCTGACTTCTTGCTGTCGGCGTTATCACTAAAGCCTCATGTGATGATGACGGGTGAATGCATCATAGCATCAAGGATCGTCACGCCCGGGTGAACGTCAATTGATCGCAGTACCTCGCATTCGGGAGGACGCCAGTTCGAATCCCCGTGCGGGCATCCAGATTTGGGTTTCCAACGGTTTTTTCAGATCACTCCTGGTGAATTCCGGGATGCTTCCTTCAAAAGGTCATGGCCGAATTCCTTCCCGTTCCTTATCCCCACTCCCATCCCACCTCTAATGACCTCGACGTCGACGAGATGTAAAGCCATAAATAAATAAAAAGAACGATGGCAGTAAGAACTTCAGTTTTCCGCCAAAAGAAGTCAAGTCGACCCTATTGCTTACGAGTGGCTCGATCAGTCGAACCGCCAATGCGAGCGTGACACTGTCGCATCCATATATAGGTTGGGAAGCTAGATTTGTCTGTGGAAATTACTGCAGAACACATTCAGTAACTGATACGATAAATTACGTCACATGTTAAGGGGGAGGAAGGGATCAACAATGTGTGACATCGATTAACAAGGGGGACAATTCATAAGCTTTGTGACGTCATATACATAATTTGTATCAGTTTTTGGCAAGTGGCATCCGCGCGAGTTCCCGTTCGATGTAGCTAAGGTGTCGCACGTCGGCCGCCTTTGACACACACCGAAAGATCACTTACCTTCTTTGAGGTTTTGACAAAATATAACGTTTGCATACTTACTTAATCAATCGTACGGTATTTTTGGTCTATACCTTTCATCATATAAAACCAATAACCAACGCAAGCAATCACATAAGAGTCAACATGAGGTTTAGTCAATCACGAAGATTTGTCCCCAAAGAATTTCAACTAGACGTGAAAGGGAAGTACTTTGTTTGATAAACGATGAAAATGCTATATGGCTGGACGAAGAAGATGTTGACACATTGTATGTTCCTAACATTACCCGAATCAAGAACGAAGTGACTGCTATGCAGCCTAAATAATATAAAGGAATGGGTTCAAAGTCCAGGGACACAAGAAGATTAAATTTTGTATCGTACATTTGATTTGTTATTTTTTCTGTCAATTTTGCTAAAATGTTTGATTTATTGTTGATTATATGAGAAAATATATTAAATAGAAATAAATAAATAATTTTGGAAATGCTGTCTTAATTTAATAATTTCTAAAACTTAAATCGCAAAATATGCGACGTCACAAATGCGATTTCACAAACACGACCATCTGTGACAAGAAGGGGCGCTCCAAAAACAATGAAATTTATGGATGGCTCCAGACATGAGGAGGCGAAAGAGTGCGCTGGAAGTGTACAACGCATATGTTGGTGGAAAGATATTGGTTGAAGAGATAAAAGTAGTGCATGACTACAACCTGGCACTGGATCTCAGGCATAAAGGAGTGGGTAAATTTTATTTTGTCGGTAAGGGAGTCAGGGATTGATAGAAATGACCAAGGAACATTATTAGCAATTTACCGAAAGTACTGAAAAATTTAAAATTAAAATTCCTAATGGGCAAAAGTAGGCGGAAACAAGAAAGGGGAAAATAGGTATGTGGGGAATTTGACTCCGTCGCATGAGATTCAAATTGTTAACTGGCTGATCAGAACAGTTGAAGGCGATTTGTATTACTGCATTTATTATTTTTATTTTGTGTGTGTGTATGTGTGTGTGTATGTGTGTTCACTCTACCTTGTGTCTATGTAGCAAAGACAGCATAAATGAGCATATTTCTGCACAAGTAATTTTCAGGATTTATCATCGAGTCAGCGTGTCTCACAGATCAGATATTCTGAGATTGTGTGCCAGTAAGACTTGTTGCCACAACTCATTCAAAAACAGTATTTTCAATGGTAATCTCGTGTGTTGCACCAAAACGTTCTGTGGTAAAAAGATACAAGACTCAGTGGATTTGATCCGTACTGTACAGTACATTATCTAACTAACCAATCTCCCCTCCCCGCCAAACTTTCTCTTTCGCGAATATGACTCTGGAATGCATTTTAACTGTAAACCAAAAATGTTATCCTATCTCATATAATAAAATGGAAGGTAATGAACTTCAAATCAAAAACATATTAGTGAAGAATAAGACATTGTGTTCTCAAAAACAATTATCTCTACTTATTGTTGAATTTCTCTACATACCTCTTTCTGATTACACGTGTATTTGGTTTAGATTTTTTCAGTGTTTTATATAACCCTTTGAGCATATCCCACACTAGTTTATTCAAGTCTCTGCCCGAAACCAAGTGATAGGTTTGGTTATGTCCATTTCTTCAACTCTCGCGTGTACATACTGTCGGTGAATTTATTTCGATGTGAAACTTACAACAAAAACTTATCTGAGTCTTAATTGTTGTGGTACGATTTCTGATGTTGAATTTACAGAGAAATAACGATCCCTCAGCAGTCTCCGCAGCACAGAATGAGGAGCAGTAAAAGGATCCCTCGTTAAAGCGCGGCAAACCCGACATATGTGATAAAACACATCTTCACACACGATTACGTCAAAACTCAGTAACCTATAAATTATTTTTTACGCAGAATTCTTCGTTTTGGGAACCGTAACTCACTTTCCGGTAATAAGCGCATTTTTTAGTTTTCACGTTCGTTCTTGCAGGTGTAGGAATATACCGCAGCGATGAAAAGAATTGTTAGCAGAATATTCCTGAACAGTTCTTCCGCACCAGAATATTGCAAAGGAGAATATGCATTCTTCCGAACTAGTCAGAACTCTTTTATATTATCTTCTCGTACAAGTACCCTTTTTATGCTTGATAGTTAGCGAGAGCGCTTTAGTAGGATAATAAATTCTGTCGCTTTTAACCTACCTTTTCGGTGTATTCCTGGCAAATGGGAATCTTCTACATACACTAATACTAATTAGCTCTCTTATGTCAATTACTCAACATTCAAATTCTATCTCAGATCATTCAACGATGATTATAATTAAATTTACAGTATTGTCTTTTTCCTTGTCGTGCTCATTAGGACTTCCACGAGGAAGGAAATACGTTTTCTGCAGTCTCTTTTTGGCTGAGAAGGATTTCAACGCTCGCCAATCCGGTTATAATTTATTATCTATACATCACTTTTTTCTCACCATGAAAAATTAAGATAACACATCTTAAATATCAATGATATTCTCTATGGACGCAGCCGTAAAAATTTTCCGTAATTATAATTACTTTCATTTTCCGTTATCTCCCTACCGGTGCCATTTCTCCTCTCATCTCATCTCAATCTATTCCATTCCATTCAATAATCACTCCTCTTCCAAATACTTTTATATTCCCAATGACTAGCCTTCACATTTTCTCCTTGCTACAAGAGATTCTTCAAAAATATCAGATTAGTATATTACATTACCACTTTATATTAATTATACATAAAATAATTATTTTTAAATCTTATTTTTAGACTACACAAAGCAACGCGACGTATGACCGTTACACGTTGGAAGGATTTTCTGTTTCATCGTTGCTCTTTGGGACATGTTAATGATGTGACTGTTGAGTATATTCGTAACTAAGTTTTCGTGTTATTCTGTTTGTGTAATGCGTGGCTTTTTTTTTTTATTATTATTATTTTTTTACGAAAACTGTTAATCGTTGGCGTATTTGAGTATATGGACTTGAAAAGTTGCCTAAAAATTTATGTGAGGCGCAATTTACTGTAAATTTTTCACAAAAATGCAGTCTTTAAATGTAATTTAATTTAAAAATATGAGATTTCTTAGAACTTTATTTTCACTTTTTTCTTGATGCTCATCAAACAAACTGTTGGATTCCATTAAGGAATATTTTTTAAATCTAAAATATGTATACTTAAAAGATATTACACTGAATAGCCAAAGAAACTCGTTCACTTGCCTAATATCGTGTAGGGCCCCCGCGAGCACGCAGAGGTTCCGCAACACGACATGGCATGGATTCGACTAATGTCTGAAGTAGTGCTGGAGAGAATTGACACCATTCATTCTGTAGGGCTGTCCATAAATCGGTAAGAATATGAGGGGGTGGAGATCACTTCTGAACGGCACGTTGCAATGCATCCCTGATATGCTCAATAATGTTCATGTCTGGGGAGTTTGGTGGCCAGCGGAGGTGTTTAAACTCAGAAGAGTGTTCCTGGAGCCACTCTGTAGTAATTCTGGACGTGTGGGGTATCGCATTGTCCTGGTGGAATTGCCTAAGTCCGTCGTAATGCACAATGGACATGAATGGATGCAGGTGATCAGCCAGGATGCGTACGTACGTGAGAACTGTCAGAGTCGTATCTAGACGTATCAGGGATCCCATGTCACTCCAACTGCACACGCCCCACACCATTACAGAGCCTCCACCAGATTGAACAGTCCCCTGCTGACATGCAGGGTCCATGAGCTCATGAAGTTGTCTACATACCCGCACACGTCCATCCGCTCGACACAATTGGAAATGAGACTCGTCAGACCAGGCAACATGTTTCCAATCATCAACAGTCCAATGTCGGTGTTGACGGGCCCAGGTGAGGCGTAAAGCTTTGTGTCGTGCACTCAGCAAGGGCACACGAGTGGGCCTTCGGCTCCGAAAGTCCATATCAATGATGTTTCGTTGAATGGTTCGCACGCTGACACTTGTAGATAGCCCAGCATTGAAATCCGCAGCAATTTGCAGAAGGGTTCACTTCTATTACGTTGAACGATTCTCTTCAGTCGTCGTTGGTCCCGTTCTTGCAGGATCTTTTTCCGGCCGCAGTTATGTCGGAGATTTGATGTTTTACTGGATTCCCAATATTCAGGCCGGGCGCACATTGACGCGCAGTTGACGCAGCACAGTTTCTGTGTCTCTACTTTTTGGGGCG
>JARYHS010008270.1:0-10998 GCA_031002005.1 Vandiemenella viatica
TGAGTATCCCCACAAAATACCATAAGGCTCGAGGACATTGCGCAAGAGGCGGAACAGATCTGCCGTGCTAAACAAGTAAAAGACAAGCAATGAAACATTAATCTTATAATTCAGATTACGGTTGAAAATTAAATTCTCTGGGATTAAACCTATATTCATTCTTAAAGTGACTAATGAGATATTTGGGAATTAACTCGAAAGTACGAGATTCATCATCATCTGAAGTCCCATTTAACAAAGTGACTTGCTGCACAGTATGTCGCCATCAGTTCAGATCTACTTTCAGGGATGGTTGACGTATTGTTTGGTTTTGTAAGTCCTCAATCTCCGCATCATCTCAAAATTTGTTTGATAAACTTATGGAGGACAACTCTAATTCCTGCTACACGAAAGAAGTTGGTTCATTTATTTCTGTCCACATTATTTGCAGTATTTTCTTGTATGCCACATTTAAAATCGTTTTCTTTGTTTTTTGTTTTTTTTATGTTTTGTTTTTGTTTTTTGTTTCCTAATTTCTCTGTCATGATAGTCCACAATTAACTGTCATAAGGAATAATGAATCTTTCATTTGTTTCAGGTTTGTAAGATTCTTCCAGCGTCGCTTGTTACCAGAATTGCTGGCTCTGCAGAACTCTACAGCTGGCAGAACTTTCCTCTCTATTTCCACATTCAGTTTTCACCTCGAATCAATGTTACAGGATATGGCTGAGCACTGCATTCGACCATTTCTGCATTTACCTGCTGCAAGAATCATTCCGCCGGCCTCGATAGCGTATGTGCTAGAGTGATTGTTCAGTCTGCCAGTAAGGCCCCTGCCAGGCAGACCTCACACACAACGCGCCTGCACGCCGGGATACATATACGACTCCAAACAGGCGCAGAGGCATCAAAACAAACCAGGAAAATAAATAGAATCATCTAGACGCTAAGCGGGACCTTTTCTTACAGAGGTCGCCGTACTACCACACAACGGTATTCCTGCGCCAGGCCGCCTATATAAGCGTAGCCGACAGCTCCACCGGCAGTTCCAGCCTGACCGCGGAACCAGCGTCAACTACAGAAGACCACCGGAAGTTCGCGAGAAGTAGAAGCCGTCTCTCTCTACCCCGGATCAGGACCAGGCTAAATTTCTTGACGGTCATCCGATAACTGTACCCACATTTGTTTATTGTTTACCAGTTGTTTTGTGTACATAGTAATAAACCTCAAGGAACCATTAAGTGTAGTTCACTTCAGTGGCGACAAGGTTGGGATAAGAACTCTCGACCATCATGGCTACGCCAGCAGCACCTACGGAATGGCAACAGTTCCTCCAAGGACTTCTACATCAGTTCACAGCAATGCTGCAGCAATTCGAATCTCAGAGACAACTGATTGCGGAAGTCAGGAATTTCCGCCACCCCACGTCCCCGCCTCCATTCCCAGCATTCAACGACGACGTCGAGGAATGGGAGACCTACGAGAAGCGCATAAAACAACACTTCGCAATTCATCACATATCCAAAGAAGAAGACCAGCGTGCATATTTCCTTTCCTGGAACCAATCGAAGATGTATGTCTTGCTCACCAAACTTCAGCCACAAGACCCCGACACCCTCACCTTCACGACCATCTGTACGACACTGAATGCATACTACAGACGCCGGTACCATGTCGTCGCGGCCCGCGTCGAATTCTATCAATGCCGGAAGAAGCCCGATCAGACGTATCGCCAGTGGGCGGCCGAACTCCAAGGCCTTAGCAGAAAATGTAAGATTCAAACTCGTCGTTCCCACGAATCCTACGCCGACGACATGGTGCGTGATCACATCATACAGGCTGCACCAGATGCCGCATTCCGGCATGACGCCCTCAAGTTAGAGGACCCATCCCAGGAGCAGGTCATCGAACTTGCCTACAAATTCGAAATATCTACGGCCGCAGATCGCCGCCTGGAGTCCTGGGCGGATGTGGCCGCAATCCGAACCGACATAGAGGACACGGAAGACGTCGCCGCCATCCAGAGCTCCCAGTCGCGCTCTTCCCGATACCACAACCGGGGACCGCTTCCTCAGAAGACATCGAACCGACCCGTTCCGGCCGGGGCACCAAGTCTCGGCAGCAGCAGCGGATCCCGCAGCGCCGACGCCGCAGCCCGCTCCGCCTGCCCTCCTGCCCCGCCTGTTATTCAGCACATGAGAGGGAAAATTGTCCGGATCGTTGGGCTGAATGCTCACGTTGCGGCAAGGAGGGACACCTGGCGTCCATCTGCCGCACCAACACCACCAATGCCAATCCCGTGTAACGGTGATGTCAGATGGATAAGTTGTCTGTGTTTGTCAGGATGGGTGTTAGCCAGTTGTACTTACTTGGGGCGAGTCTGCTGCGGCTCCCGTTCTTCGTACTTCCGTCTCGGCTTGGGCTATTTTACTTAGGCTATGTACCTGAACCTGGACATTACTGACTTGCACTAATGAAAGACACTAAGTGCGTACATAGTTTTATTCTTTCACTGCGGGCTGTTACATTTGTCCATTGGCCACGAGCAGGACTCCAAGCACTTGGTAATATAAAAGATTGATGGACTTACATTGGTATGGCAGATCAGCTGACTAGCGGGCAGAGCTGGCCTTCGTTCCCAACTCGATGTTTAGCGCAGCATAGTGGCTGCTTAGTCACTCGAACTTGGCTTGACCGACTTCCCCCGAGCCTCGGTGAGCTCGCGCTTATATTTCGTCAGTTGCGTACTCTGTCCCCGTTCTAAGGGCAATCAACTGACAGCTAGCGTTTCTCGAAGCTTCTACACGAGCCCAGTTTCCATAACTATTGCTCGCCGACCTGGATTTATTGCTGAGCAGTCTTGCGACATCCCACGCCAGGCGCTTACTGCCAGCGAGTGCCGCCGCTCATACATTATCATTATAAATATTTTTACATCTCCCAAAATATACTGTAATTATTAAAACGGTCCACTACAATCTCTCCCTCCTTAATCGAAGACCAGCTTTGTCCCCAAAGCTTACTACTCCCCTCCATTGTTGAGGTTACTCACTAACTAGTACTAGTATACATGATTCGTGCTTGGATTCTTGCTTCGGGCTTACAAAGTTATAGCAACATTCTTTTATAATCGCAAATGCTTTATGGTGTGGCGTCCAATCCTGGATAACAACAAAGTCAATTCTCGTTAAAAATCATAAGTATAAAAGACAAGGCAATAAAAGAGAAAATAATCATTTGACAAGAACAATAGAATATAAATGACATAATTACAGTTTCGATTTAGTTGTACGGTTTTCAGTGTCCTTAGCACTATTCTTGCCAGAAGATGTTAACGTCATCACAATTTATTCTGCAGTTGGTATGGGTCTTTCAATATCAAATCTTGTTAATTTTTATACTATACCATTTGTAAATTAACAGTATCCAAATTATTACAATAGATAATGATACAATAGTTGTTAGAATCATAGTGGTTACCATGGTTTTGTGCCTTGATTGTAATTAAACTTGAGTTTCTATGGCTACTATTAATTGATTATATTTAATTGAATCCCATGCTTGTTGCAAGTGTTTTGATAATTCTGTGCTCAAGGTTGCGGGGATTTGTTTGATTTAATTTCACTAATTTCGGACTATGGTATATACTTCTTCACTGAAAGTAGGTAACACGTATTTTTGACACGACAAATAGACATGAATAATGGTTTTATGCAACACTGGTATCTCATCGTCAAATGAGGTGAGATTTAGAAAAGATATATCAATAGGTTAAATCCAGTATCCAGCTGCCGACTGTACTCCCATAATTCTCTGAAATTTATCTGAGCCACAATGGACCAAACTAATGGCGAATGAATAACATCATTTTGCTTGACAATCATTATACCACTCTTAAGGAGTGTGACTTGATAACATTGTATTGGGACCCTGCCCAGCGAAAGAATTAGTATTACTATTAAACCCTTAAAACGCAACATTATTTTTCTAATAACACCCTTGGAGAAATTATCTACTAAAGGTTACACACCAACTGTTACTATACGACACTATAAATTCACCTAATAGATAAAGTTCTTACTACCTAAATTTTTTTTTTTTTTTTTTTTTTTTTTTTTTTTTTTTTTTTTTTTTTTTTTTACACCAAAGTCTTAAATCTAAAAGGTCTGTAAATAATGTTTTGATACTTAGAGATTACAACGATGCGCTGGTCACTGCTACGCAAGCATTGTCAGCGCAGCCCCTCGCTGCGTCGACATACGTCACGCCGCGTGGTCAGCAACACACTTCGCCGCTCGACCTACGGAACATTACACACAGCGAAATTCTGCACATCGGTGTTTACATGACACAACAGCTGTGTCGGACAACAATAAACACACAACTTGCTATTGTATACAAAGCACTTGACACAGTTTTAACTTGCACTTAGGTTCACTCAAAAAAATTGATTCTCTTGACTAGAATTCAAACACAGATTCGTTGAGTCGAAAACCAGCCCAGTTTACAAGGTTTCATTAAAATTTTAATTGCACAATTCTGGTCTAACTTTAAATTGCTTTACTTATTGATATTCAAAATTCCTTACCTTTGCAATTACTGTTCCACTTCCTCCTGGCAGCACCTTTGCAGGTTTAAAACAATCATTATTTCAGCTTATTCCCAGGTAACTTACTCTTTATTTCTTAAGTTATCTGAATGATTCTGTTGCAGTGATGTGTCCCTTTCCCACTTTCTTTTGGTGGTATTACGTGTTCCCTTTTACTCATTTGCTTGTTTCCCTCAAATAACGTGTGATTACATTGTAATTGGATTTTGCCTTCGCGCGAGATTAAAATCGTTATCTTAATTTGCTTTTGTTAAGGAACTCCCATTTGAACTGTTTTATCGATTCTCCTTTTAAAGATCCCTTATCCATATTTCATACTTAAAGGATTAATTACAGATTAACCCATAATTTGCTATCATCATACGTGAATGAGTTACCAACTACTACCCAAATAGTGATACACTGACATCTAGAACCATACTGAGTGAATTAACTCGAGGATAATTTCTAGAAATACACATGTGTTTAGGATTGTGAACAAGTAACAGAGACCTAGAATGCTGGTTTGGTCATCCAAAATTCAAATTGACCTACTATGTCATTTTAAAGAGATCATTTATCATTCCACCTGCCCTATTTCTTTAATACTACCCCGGGTTTATTTTACGTTCCTTGAGGACAACCTGCACTCAGGACCCGTCGCTTCATAGGCACAGCCGTATTCTCTTTTTGACCGTCCTATTAACCAACAATACTCTCGTACCTGCAGCGTAAAGTATGAAAAACACGTCTTCACATGACATCGTATGCCTAATTTTCCCCATGCCAAAGAAATCAATGAAAAATCTATTTTCCAATTAACAAGGATTTAATACAATGCAGACTTACGCAAAAGGATGTAATTATAGAAGAAATTACGTTTAACAGAGAAAGAAAGACAAACAAAATGGTATGGCAGAGATGCAAAACATTTACATTAATTCTACGTTCATCGTACCAAATGTTATACTTTTTCTTAGTAATTTAGCTTGCTCGGACTTAGAATATTATCCTTTAGTGACTTAGTAGTTAATTCCATGTTATTGTGGCTTAGCATTCGTTAGACTTAACTTTTACACTTCATTATACTCCTCGTGGCTTTACTGTTTATAACTCTTGTGGCTGGTTCTAAACTTTATTTCTTACCTGGTGCTCATTACAATATTAACACCACATTAATTCCCACCAAAAATAATCCCAAAAGGTGAGTTACTTGATCGCTCCTATCCACCCCTGGGTATCATATTTCTGATTACACCAATATCAGTTTAAAATCTTTTTACTCCCTGCTGCATTCCCTTACAGCCTTAAGGGTATCACAAATCATTCCCTGCTACAGCCTTACGGGTTACCACACATTCCCTGCTGAGCCTTACCGGTATCACATTGTCATTATTTCCACAATTACACATTTAATCACTTAATCCACATGCATGTCTTACTTCAACACTTTTATGACCATATTTATTCAATTGCTACATTTACATCTCAATATTCGCGAATTTACTATCGATAGAAGACTACTGCCTCACATCGCCTGAACGATGAAGAACATGTCTCCGTATCATTACTGCATTATTTTTATCTTTCTTAAGAACTTCCTAGGGCTATTAGACAATCACGCAACTCCGATTCTTACATCAATCACATCACACTATTCCCCTGTGAACGAGCTTGACCTTGGACGGGTCGTATAGCAGAACACACATTCCCGACTCCTCATACTGGCGTATTTGTTAGGCGGTTTGGATCCGTATTACGGTAACTATTTTAGGTGCGCATTTCCAAAACAATCACCTGAATCCTCGTATGGCCCTTAAAACGATCGCAAAGGATACACTCGCGTGATTTGCACTAAGCAACCGTTGAATACTCCAAGTACGTATACTCAATCCATCGAAAATTTACGCTACGGTCTGCCCTTCGATAATTATTGCCACATTCTTAGAAATTCTGCCACGTTTATACAATATTTTGCCACAATGCTTTACATTAGATATTATGCCACTACAATGAATTTCACACACATTACTACTTCAAGTTTCTTTTACATTTAATTGCAATCATTACTTTACATATAAAATCTCCAATTTTAGTCCTACCACAAATCTTAAACCAAAACTATGCACAAGTATGCCTAAACTTTCATAGAGAGTCCGTGAAACAATTAAATTACTCCGCGCGTATTTTTATTGCACTCAAGGGACTGGTAGACATCTCTTACACAAAAATAACATTACTACACATCAATACAGAATTTTGCATGAAATATTTAATTTAATTTTTATTTTACATACTGTTTCTCACATCCGATTTTATCTAGTAAGCGAATTTAGATTCTTAGCAGCACTTAAATTTCTCTCTTATTCTACATCACTTATAATACAATTCCCATTAAGCCATTCCGTTTCCCTTTCGAATTTAAAAAGTGCGCATCTATTTCCCGTTTCAACTTTACAGTGCGCTTGTCAGGGTTGCCAACGTAAGCAACTGAGATTTTACACATTGTATACTTCTATTCGTCAGTTAATAAATTTAATTGAAGGTTATTCACAGCCCATAAGCTTCAAGGTTTTGTGCAACACTAGTCGCATGCTAAACATCTTTTAACATAACATAGAATTTCATATTACATTTCAACCCCATTTTATACTATTTTAGCAGATGTACACGACAATCCAAATAACCGACTTTCAAGGTTTCTCAATTTAATATCTGAAAACATGCTAAAACGTTAATCGATCACGATATCCCAAATGTTTTCTCCATGATTTCCCGAAAAAGTGATGCCACGGGACAAAAGTGTACTAACTAACTGCAAATTTCAAGTATAAATCTTACACAGCTTCCTGTCCGTTCTATTCTGAGACATACTGGGTTAGCTTCCACTCACCGAGTCTATCACCACCGTCGTCCAAAGCTGCCATCACTCGTCGTCGACGGCCGCCACAGGTCCGCCGCGCCGCGCTCGAACTGCTGGCCGGTGACCCTCCCGTCGTCTCGCGTCAGCAAGGCTCCGCTCCTCAGCTGCGTCACCGCTCCCATTTTCTGGAACAGCTGACTACTGCGTAACGTATTTGCGCCAACCTCCTTCTTCACCCGACCCGCTAGCACAGCCGTTTTACTTTCTTTAACCAATGCCATCATTTTAAATGCCCAATAAAAATTAAGTTCTTGTCCTCATAGTTTACTGTATACAATTTAAGTGATCTTCTGTAGCCAAACAAATTACCTTCGCCACCAAGCAGTTTTAAGTTACTTAATTTTCCGTCTTCTTCCTTTCCTGGCTCTAAATTTTTCTGACACCCGGTTGCGGTGTCTTTTTACTCGTTTTCATCTCTTCCTGGCTCCAATTTTTATCTGACACCAATTGTAAAAGTGATGTCAGCTGGATTCGATCATCTCCACTCTGATCACCAATTGTAAAAGATTCCTTTTGTTGGTGATTATTTAAATTATAAATATGACGTCAGGTGGATACGTTGTCTGTGGTCAGGATGGGCGTTCGCCAGTTTTACTTACTTGGGGCGTATCTGCTGCGTCTCCCGTTCCTGGTGTTCCGTCTCGGCTTTGGCTATCTTACTTAGGCTATGTACCTGAACCTGGATCTTACTGACTTGCACTAATGAAAGACACTAAGTGCGTACATAGATTTATTCTTTCACTGCGGGCTGTTACATTCGTCCATTTGCCACGAGCAGGACTCCAAGCACTTAATAATATAAAAGATTGATGGACTTACATTGGTCTGGCGGATCAGCTGACTAGCGGGCAGAGCTGGCCTTCGTTCCCGTCTCGATGTTTAGCGCAGCATAGTGGCTGCTTAGTCACTCGAACTTGGCTTGACCGACTTCCCCCGAGCCTCGGTGAGCTCGCGCTTATATTTCGTCAGTTGCGTACCCTGTCCCCGTTCTAAGGGCAATCAACTGACAGCTAGCGTTTCTCGAAGCTTCTACACGACCCCAGTTTCCATAACTATTGCTCGCCGACCTGGATTTATTGCTGAGCTGTCTTGCGACATCCCACGCCAGGCGCTTACTGTCTTCGAGTGCCGCCGCTTATACATTATCATTATAAATATTTTCACATCTCCCCAAATATACTATAATTATTAAAACGGTCCATTACACCATAGTATCCATGGCTGTAGTAGACTTGGATGGGCGGCACAGGGCCCAGCTCTGGAGAGGCTGAGTTTTCTGGGTTCCAGATTGGCGGCACTTGGAAGTTACGACCAGTTACCGGGTCGTAGCAGGAGGCCATAAATCTTCTTCTCGTTAGGTCGACATATTTCTCCCAGTCGAAGTCGCTGGCAAGTGGGGTCGGGAACACAAGTGCCTCCGGCCACTCAGCGACCCCTTCTGGGAGAATCTTCTCGGCGAGGTGGCTATGGTCTCGGCTAGTTAGGACCAACTCAAAGGTAGTCGCGTCGCTGGTAGGGACCTCCCAGCTAAACTGGAGGTCGTTTAGAAGAACGGTGATAGTGAACTTCCATTTCTTCCGGTTGCCTCTTTCGAGGCGCCGTCTCCATATTTTCATGGACCATTCTTCAGGATTGATAGCGTGCACCACACGTTCAGTAGCACCATGTGGTAGCAAGGAGGCTTCTGCGTAAAAGCCGACTTCCCGCGGAAACGCGAGAGATTTGTGGCTCATCTTCTTCTTCGACTTGGCGGTCTTGGTGTTCTGCGATGTCATGGGAGAACTAGTATCAGCCATGTTCTTCTGCGTTCTTGGCAGGTAGTCGGTTGCCCAAGCCTGATATGGAGCCGCGACCCTCGCACACACTCGTCCTCTTACCGAATAACATCTTTTACGGGAACCACCGTCCATGTTATCGCTACTCCACATACATTAGTAAAATAATTGTGATGTTAGCATAGCATTATACTTTTTCTCAACTTTACGTTACACTTTGTCTCAACTTTTCCGGTGATTCCATTAGCTGACTGGAACCTGTAGCTTAACTTGTAATCCATATCTCGGATCGTGTCAGAGTTGAATATAGGTTTCAGTCCCAAAAAAAAATTATTCTGTTTTCGAATAGTATAATGCTGTAAATACTTTAACTGCAAGAAGAACTTTGATTACATACCTTGTTATACTCCTCGAAACTCTGAGCAGTAGCGTCAAATGAGAAATGTATGCTGATTTTGTGAATACTTTTGTCTTAATTTCTCAAGGGGTATTTGTAGTTCGCGAAAGAACTAGTTCGGAAGAGCGCTCCCACAGGCGAACTACGCGAACTAGTTCCCAGATCTCTCGCTCCTTAGTTCGTTAGTTCGTTCGATCCTTTCCCGAAGACCGACTTTTGTTTTAGTTTATTTTCTAAAAGGAAACACAGTTCCCTGTGGCCTCATTTTACTGAAGACACACATATAAAAAGAAAAGAAAAATAAACTGTTTAACATTAATAATTTTTGCAGAAGTCACAAACGGAAATTTAACATGGAATGTGAAAATAAAATAAACTTTTATCCCATCAACAGTTAAAAGACAACCATCGATAACCATAACAAAGAAGAGAGCGCGTGCAGTAGCGTTAGCAAAGCGAGCGAGCGAGCTGTCTTTCTGGAATTCGAGAGGGGAGTGACCTAGTTCACGAACTAAACTGAGCGCTGCCGGTCGCGAACTAAACTCAGCATTATCGGTCGCGAACTAAACAGAGCGGTACCGTTCGCGAACTAAATTGAGTGATCCCGGCCGCGAACTAGCACCATTCGCCGCTAGAGTTTCCAATATTTTTTCCGTTGATGGTAGTATTTTTTTAAAAAGAATAACTCATAAAAATATAGTACACTTCGAAAATATAATATTTTACGAAAGAGTAGAAAAGGATAAAAGGTATGTTTTTACTATTTCATTTTTAAGTTCTATTTTTTGCACTTCTTGCATCGTTAATTTTGTTTTGTCTACAGTAAAATTGTCATATGATTTATCGCTTTCAGTTGTCAAATTAATTTCGAGCAAAAGCTCATTTTTTATTCATGAAATACTTCTCTTACTTTTACCTGGATTTAGTATAATATTGTTATTTCAGAGTAAAGTTTGTTCACTTTGATACTCATTTTTTCTCGAAAAATTTATCACCTCTAATATAAGTCTCACAGTCATCAAATGAAACCCTGTGTTTTGAATTTAATTTTTGGATTTTGTATAGCCAATTGCTTTCATTAAAATCTAACTATTTACTAAGATACTCCGGACATTTATCAACGAATACTAGAGCATTATTTTTAATATTATCACTTTCTGTGGAGAATTTGGCTTCTAAAGGCTTTTTCTTGTTTTCTTAACCAAAGAAACAGTATCTTTTACGTTTTTCTAGCGCTGATTTTAAAGCCGACATAGTATAATACTTATCTCAGTATGTTGGTTAACGGATTTGTGAAAGCTATGTAAAGAAATTGCTCGCGAGATTCAAAAAGATT
>JARYHS010008271.1:0-14360 GCA_031002005.1 Vandiemenella viatica
TCAGCCTCCGTAGGGAGAACTTATTCTAATGGAGGAGCATAAGATTGTAGTCTGTCTGTGCTTTGTGTGATGAGTGTATTTTTGATGGTGATAGGCGGTTGCTAGGGACCGCCACTGAACTGTGGTGACTGCCAGAAACTTCGTAAGAACTGCTATCAGGAAGGGCAATACATCGGACCTGATATGATACTACATTTTTATTTATTTTCGTGTCCGGTTAAAAAGAAGTAATTTCCACATGTTTTCGTTGTTTTCATCCGGATGTCAGAAGCGGCAATACCGATAAGCGGGTAAAATGCATATACCGAGTTCACATTGAGACATCCTGTTCGATGAGTGACGTCCGTCAGCTTCAAGTGTCTAGAGACTTACTAGGGTGATGTATTCTGTCACCGATACACACAGTGCAAGACCTAAGTAGTAGTGTTGTAATAAGAGAGCTCTATAATCCCAACTTCCGGTCACGTGACACAAAATGGCGGCTTCCCTTCCCCTTTTCTCCCTCCCTCCATGACGTCACTTCCGGTAGTGCAGTGTTGTCACATTGACGGCATGATGACCGCATATTTCAAATTAAACATATATAACTGTTATTTTGTCTTTATTCTAGCTGTTATTTCACTTATCTCCAACAAATGTTAATCTGAAATCAGCGATATTATTTGCGATTTTGTCCTATGTGATGTAGATATTCCAGCTGCACAAATGTTGCAATGTAGCATATACACACTTCCTGCCACCAGGTGTCTCCACCGAACAGCCGATGCCACGAGAAACTTCATCTGCGCATGCGCCGGCCAGAGATATTCCACTTCGCCACGAGATCTTCTATCCTTGTCTTGCGGGGGGAAAACCCTAGCCTAAGGCGTATTTGCACAGGTGTCGGTCGACATGTACGCACTTGCTCGGCCGCCGAGACCCTGTTGCGACATGCGCGATAACTTGCATAACTGTCGCTAGGGTCGACACACGGCAGAGCGTGATAGGCACTTGTCGCTAGATGGCGGGAGTCCCAATATGCGTGAAATATTTCGACGTTTGCTCGGGAGTCCGACAGGTTACGACATGGCTCCATTACAGAGCGATACAGCTAGGCTGGTGTGTGTTTGCCATCCAACATTATGAAAGCATAGCTGGGTGCCTGGCTGGCGGACAAAGAAATTAGGGCGTCCATACATATTGCAGAGTCTCAGGCTTGCAAAAAATTTCATGTGTATTTGTTATTTGTTCAGGTGTCCTGCTATCGGGTTGCGCCACTCGAAACCGTTCCAGCAGGATACATAGAAATATTTCAGCATTCACTGCGGTTCAAGAAGAAATTATTACGAGATGAGAATAATTATTATATGTCAGTTTTCGTAGAACAAATATAAGAATCTTTTATGGTAGCCTAATCCCTCGCCAGAATAACGTGTTTTAAAAACGAAAATCGAAAATTTAGTTTTCATTCTGGGTGAACAGAAAAACTGCTTGAGTCTTTGTATTTAATTAAAAAATAAGACATAGACCATGAGAAAGCGTAACTTTTACGTTTAAAACGTGATAATGAACTATGGAATGTCCTGACTTAGCTCAAATTCATATCTATACAATGCAGTTCTGATATTCGAGGATGTTTATAACTCTGAGCGAATATAAAGAGGAAATAAGCATCAGTAAGGTGGGATTCCAATATAATTAATCGTTAACAGCGTTAATGATAGAGAGAATTCAACTAACGACCTCGGCAGTGTTGGGGCTAGAGTGCCGAAGGTCGCCGGTTCGAGTCCGGCGGCGGTGTTTAAGTGTTTTGTGAAAAAGCCGTTCCAACTCCTCAAAGTTACGTAATTTCCACGCCTAGAGAGTATGGCGCCAGCTTTACTTGTTATAATTGAATAAAAAAATAATTTGAAAAGCATACATTCTTCCTTTTAACGTTCGATATGGAAAAAAAACAGTCATAAACTCCAGATATAAAACCGAGTAAGAATTCTATGTGTACCTGTTTTCATGAAATTATTTAGCGTTCTGGCCTTGCATTCGGGAGGACACCGGTTCCGAGCATCCAGATTTGGGTTTTCCATGGTTTCCAAAATCACTCCAGGCAAATGCTGGGATGCTTCCTTTAAAAGACCATGGCCGAATTCCTTGCCCCCCATCCTTTCCCGTCTCTAAAGACCTCGCTTGGCAAAGCTCATGGAATGCAGTGAGGGAAGAATGAATTCATATTAGCATCAGTACGACACCTTATTTCTTTAACTTATCTCTGCTGCCAGTGGTATAAAATATTTAATCACACTCGTAATTGTTGCCATCCAGGTCAAACCTTTGTCGTTTGTCTATCCAGGCCAATCTATGTATCAATTCTGTTATGCTTTCGTAAGCAATCACAAATTGAGTGTCCTTAGCTGTACTTTGTCTAAAATTCCAATAAATCCCTTGTGACACATCAGTGATTGACACCTTTAACTGTATTTTACAGTACAGCACTTATGTTCCAGGAACGAAATACCGTCTGTTAATCTTACTAATTTCACCCCTGTGGAATCGAAGTAAGCCAGTCCTATGTGATAAAAAATCGAGTCACGCTAAGCACAGAACATGCCTGAGACCATCGCCTGTGACCAAGGTGGAGATATAGAAAATTTACACACTCCCTTATAGAAGAAATCCAGTGCACTATTCCTAATTCTTTCACCAAGATCCACCTCTAGCCTCATCGCCAACATACCCACAGCACTTCCCCAAACTTCATTCTGTTTTCCAATGATTCCCATTCAAACCTCAGATCAGTTACCTTTTGTTCGTGTGTTAAAGTAAACCAAAAACTCATACAGTCTTCTCCTAATCAGTAGCCAGGTACCAAAATGTTCACTTAAGGTGGTTCTACTGCAGTTTTCCAGGAAAATTCTCCCTTTTTCCAGGAAATTATTTTTCAATAAATCAGGACCCAGGAGAGTTCTCCATTCGGTTTAAATGTTCCCATCTAACGCCAACCTTCGGATTCAGGACCAAGTGTGACATTTGATTGTAATTGCATGCTTCATCCAACTAACCACGATAAAAGTGACATAATGCCCTTAGCTAACTTGGTCATCAAACAGACATCATAACCCACATTTTCATAGAAGACCCCCCCACACATCAACAAGTATCCATAGGTGTAGACACTAGTTCTATTACACCTAAGATAGCTGCTCACACTTGAACTGTCGTAAATTGTTTAGGGTCAAGTGGGTGTGTTGGATTTTTATTATCCACTCAGACCTCATCACTTAAAGTCTAGTGGAGATTGTGGTCATGGTCACCTTAGGCTCCATACACCACTCAGAATTATTCCACCAATATCCATTCTAACAGCATTATACGCCACATACAGCCCCTCAACACTCTTCCTATCTCCAATTGACATCCCAGCCCCAGCTCTTTATTATGTCACTTACCTGAATATTTTCCACAGATAAATCTAGATGCCCTCCTTTCGCACCTTGCATTTGATGTACAAAAAATGTGGACTCCATACTACACCACACAAGCAATGGTCTGACTGTGGGTTTGTACCCAAGTCCTTCGCTTCTCTGGTACATCACCCCTCTCTGTTAAATGATTTTTATGTAGTGAGAATCACAATTCACATGCCAACACAAACGGCAGTAAACTGTAAAGAGCAAAATGAAATGGGAGACTGCCTAAGCCCTGAATCAATGGTTAGAAGCACACGTTGATAGTGAGCATAATTCTAGACTCAAATCCACAGAGGGATGACACACGCACATTTCCATGCCTACAGCGAGGTCGACAGAACAACCAGCACCAAGATAGAACTCCCACAGAGGAAGAAGACACACACATACACACACACACACACGCGCGCACGACACACTTGTACATGCATACAGCGAGGTCAATAGAACTAACAGCAAGCATCATGAAAACGATGAAGTGGGGCAGAATTGTCGTTACCACTGATTATCTGGACAGAACTATCGTTACAAAAATCATCAGACAGACGAGTTAAAGTCAGGTACCGCCATACTTATGCTTACATCCACAAAGACAGACGCAGATACACATGTCCAAGTCTACAGAGAGTTCAGTATAGCTACCGGCAACAATCATGGAAACAAAAAAAGTGGTGTAGTACTCTCTTGCCTCATGACTGGCTGAAAAACAGAAGTCTCCTTACATATCATCAGCCTGGCGAGATAGAGGGTGTGCAAAAGATGGCATGTTTTCACCATAAACCTAAGTGTTTATACCATAAATAGTGTTCATCACGCCCCAGTTGATTACATTTACCATCAACATGTCTCTCCCACACCGCAACCCTTTCTACCATTCAGTAAAAAGTGACCCCAGTACTATGAGTTGCAATAGACACTTGACTATCAGACAGATATCATAACCCGCATATTCAAACTAGGTCTCAGCCACAAATCTATACATCTCCATGCACAACCACAAACAAACATAAGTGGAGGGACAGCAAAATCATACACCCAGACAGACGTGTTTATAGAAGGTATCACTATATTAACGCATACAGACACAGAGAGAGACGCACAAACACTCACATTTCCATGACTACAGCGAGCTAGACACAATAACCAGCCCAATCATGGCGACGAAAAAATGGGGTAGAACACCCATGGCTCATAACTGACCAAAAAATCATCAGTAACATATGTTCCAGGCATCATACTCTTCACATCAACATCATCTCATTTATTTCACACTACAGACCTCACTACCATCCAGTATCATGTGTGCTAGGTACAAAACTGTTCGCACCAACACGTCTATCCCACACCTAAGCTTTTTCTGCCATTCAGTAACATGTGCCCCCCATGTACCACGAGTAGCAGTAGACACTTGGTCATCAGACAGATATCATAACTCCCATATTCATACTAGGTCTCACCCACAAATCCATATGTCACCTCACACAAGCATAAGTGCAGGAACAGCACATCATACATCCAGAAAAACGAGATAAAGGAAGGTATCACCACATTTACGCAAAAAACACACAGAGATAGAGATGCATACACACGTACATTTCCATGCCTACAGCGATCTCGACTCAACAACTAGCCCAATCATGGCAACGAAAAAGTGGAACAGAACACCCATGACTGGCCAAAAATCATAGAAAGACACACACACACTCACATGTCAATGCATTCACACAGTTCCATTCATCACCACACATAACTGGAGGAAAGAGACTGAACATGCTAGATCCAAACTGAAGAGTTACAGGATGTGTGAAGTTTGAAATCACAGCCACATCTCGCCCACACCGCAACCCTTTCTGTCATTTAGTAATATGTGCCCCCATGTACCACGACACTTGGTCATCAGACAGATATCATAACTCCCATATTCATACTAGGTCTCACCCACAAATCCATATGTCACCTCACACAAGCATAAGTGCAGGAACAGCACATCATACATCCAGAAAAACGAGATAAAGGAAGGTATCACCACATTTACGCAAAAAACACACAGAGATAGAGATGCATACACACGTACATTTCCATGCCTACAGCGATCTCGACTCAACAACTAGCCCAATCGTGGCAACGAAAAAGTGAAACAGAACACCCATGACTGGCCAAAAATCATAGAAAGACACACATACACACACTCACATGTCAAAGCATTCACGCAGTTCCATTCATCACCATACATAACTGGAGGAAAGAGACTGAACATGCTAGATCCAAACTGAAGAGTTACAGGATGTGTGAAGTTTGAAATCACAGTCACATCTCTCCCACACCGCAACCCTTTCGGTCATTTAATAACATGTGACCCAGGTACCATGAGTTACAATAGACACTTGTCTATCAGACGGGTATCATAACCTCCATATTCATACTAGGTCTCACCCACAAACCCATACGTCTCCACACAAGCACAAACATATGGGAGGAACAGCAATTCATACGTCCAGATAAATGAGTTTAAGGAAGGTATCACCATACTTACGCATACAGACACAGAGAAAGACGCACACAGACACATATATCCATGCCTACAGCGAGCTCAACACAACAACCAGCCCAATCATGGCAAAGAAAAAGTGGGACAGAACCCCCATGGCTCAAGACTGACAAAAAAAATCATCATTAACATGTGTTCCAAGTAACAAACTCCTCACATCAAAATCATATCATTTAACTCACACTACAGACCTCTCTGCCATTCAGTATCGTTGGTAATATGTACAAAGCTAATTTCATAAGTTACCACATACATACAAGTAATTGCAGGAAAGGGTCCCGACACACGACATCCACACTGAGGTGTTACATGATAGGCAGATGATAGCATGTCTTTACAATACATCTCAGTGCTCACCACACATACTTGATTTTTAATGTGCCATCAGTATAGCTTGGTGGCTGGAACTAAGCTCTTGCAATGTTTGGCCAAAAGTCATTTGTTAATAGCAGCTCATCAAAGACAAATTTTGGGTGAACCTGCCCAGGCGGGCGCGGCGGGTGGCCACCCTTCCCCACTGCGGACAGAAATACCGTAATACGCCGGTCTAAAAGCGCGGACCGCGATGGTTTACCGGAGTTTTCCGACCGGGACCTACTACCGGTAACCGCATTTTTAGGACCGCACTGAAGACCGGAATTTCATTGCGCTCGAGGCGGTAATATGCGCCGGTATACCGACCTACTAAAACACGATGTACGCGTCCGCTGCGAGGAAGGGTGGCCACCTCCCGCGCCCGCCTGGGCAGGTTCACCCAAAATTTGTCTTTGATGAGCTGCTTTAACAAATGACTTTTGGCCAAACATTGCCAAGAGCTTAGTTCCAGCCACCAGCTATACTGATGGCACATTAAAAATCAAGTATGTGTGGTGAGCACTGAGATGTATTGTAAAGACATGCTATCATCTGCCTATCATGTAACACCTCAGTGTGGATGTCGTGTGTCGGGACCCTTTCCTGCAATTACTTGTATGTATGTGGTAACTTATGAAATTAGCTTTGTACATATTACCAACTACTGAATGGCAGAGAGGTCTGTAGTGTGAGTTAAATGATATGATTTTGATGTGAGGAGTTTGTTACTTGGAACACATGTTAATGATGATTTTTTTTTGTCAGTCTTGAGCCATGGGGGTTCTGTCCCACTTTTTCTTTGCCATGATTGGGCTGGTTGTTGTGTTGAGCTCGCTGTAGGCATGGATATATGTGTCTGTGTGCGTCTTTCTCTGTGTCTGTATGCGTAAGTATGGTGATACCTTCCTTAAACTCATTTATCTGGACGTATGAATTGCTGTTCCTCCCATATGTTTGTGCTTGTGTGGAGACGTATGGGTTTGTGGGTGAGACCTAGTATGAATATGGAGGTTATGATACCCGTCTGATAGACAAGTGTCTATTGTAACTCATGGTACCTGGGTCACATGTTATTAAATGACCGAAAGGGTTGCGGTGTGGGAGAGATGTGACTGTGATTTCAAACTTCACACATCCTGTAACTCTTCAGTTTGGATCTAGCATGTTCAGTCTCTTTCCTCCAGTTATGTATGGTGATGAATGGAACTGCGTGAATGCTTTGACATGTGAGTGTGTGTGTGTATGTGTGTCTTTCTATGATTTTTGGCCAGTCATGGGGTGTTCTGTTCCACTTTTTCGTTGCCACGATTGGGCTAGTTGTTGAGTCGAGATCGCTGTAGGCATGGAAATGTACGTGTGTATGCATCTCTATCTCTGTGTGTTTTTTGCGTAAATGTGGTGATACCTTCCTTTATCTCGTTTTCTGGATGTATGATGTGCTGTTCCTGCACTTATGCTTGTGTGAGGTGACATATGGATTTGTGGGTGAGACCTAGTATGAATATGGGAGTTATGATATCTGTCTGATGACCAAGTGTCGCTGGTACATGGGGGCACATATTACTAAATGACAGAAAGGGTTGCGGTGTGGGCGAGATGTGGCTGTGATTTCAAACTTCACACATCCTGTAACTCTTCAGTTTGGATCTAGCATGTTCAGTCTCTTTCCTCCAGTTATGTGTGGTGATGAATGGAACTGTGTGAATGCATTGACATGTGAGTGTGTGTGTGTCTTTCTATGATTTTTGGCCAGTCATGGGTGTTCTGTTCCACTTTTTCGTTGCCATGATTGGGCTAGTTGTTGAGTCGAGATCGCTGTAGGCATGGAAATGTACGTGTGTATGCATCTCTATCTCTGTGTGTTTTTTGCGTAAATGTGGTGATACCTTCCTTTATCTCGTTTTTCTGGATGTATGATGTGCTGTTCCTGCACTTATGCTTGTGTGAGGTGACATATGGATTTGTGGGTGAGACCTAGTATGAATATGGGAGTTATGATATCTGTCTGATGACCAAGTGTCTACTGCTACTCGTGGTACATGGGGGCACATGTTACTGAATGGCAGAAAAAGCTTAGGTGTGGGATAGACGTGTTGGTGCGAACAGTTTTGTACCTAGCACACATGATACTGGATGGTAGTGAGGTCAGTAGTGTGAAATAAATGAGATGATGTTGATGTGAAGAGTATGATGCCTGGAACATATGTTACTGATGATTTTTTGGTCAGTTATGAGCCATGGGTTTCTACCCCATTTTTCGTCGCCATGATTGGGCTGGTTATTGTGTCTAGCTCGCTGTAGTCATGGAAATGTGAGTGTTTGTGCGTCTCTCTCTGTGTCTGTATGCGTTAATATAGTGATACCTTCTATAAACACGTCTGTCTGGGTGTATGATTTTGCTGTCCCTCCACTTATGTTTGTTTGTGGTTGTGCATGGAGATGTATAGATTTGTGGCTGAGACCTAGTTTGAATATGCGGGTTATGATATCTGTCTGATAGTCAAGTGTCTATTGCAACTCATAGTACTGGGGTCACTTTTTACTGAATGGTAGAAAGGGTTGCGGTGTGGGAGAGACATGTTGATGGTAAATGTAATCAACTGGGGCGTGATGAACACTATTTATGGTATAAACACTTAGGTTTATGGTGAAAACATGCCATCTTTTGCACACCCTCTATCTCGCCAGGCTGATGATATGTAAGGAGACTTCTGTTTTTCAGCCAGTCATGAGGCAAGAGAGTACTACACCACTTTTTTTGTTTCCATGATTGTTGCCGGTAGCTATACTGAACTCTCTGTAGACTTGGACATGTGTATCTGCGTCTGTCTTTGTGGATGTAAGCATAAGTATGGCGGTACCTGACTTTAACTCGTCTGTCTGATGATTTTTGTAACGATAGTTCTGTCCAGATAATCAGTGGTAACGACAATTCTGCCCCACTTCATCGTTTTCATGATGCTTGCTGTTAGTTCTATTGACCTCGCTGTATGCATGTACAAGTGTGTGCGTGCGCGCGTGTGTGTGTGTGTGTATGTGTGTGTCTTCTTCCTCTGTGGGAGTTCTATCTTGGTGCTGGTTGTTCTGTCGACCTCGCTGTAGGCATGGAAATGTGCGTGTGTCATCCCTCTGTGGATTTGAGTCTAGAATTATGCTCACTATCAACGTGTGCTTCTAACCATTGATTCAGGGCTTAGGCAGTCTCCCATTTCATTTTGCTCTTTACAGTTTACTGCCGTTTGTGTTGGCATGTGAATTGTGATTCTCACTACATAAAAATCATTTAACAGAGAGGGGTGATGTACCAGAGAAGCGAAGGACTTGGGTACAAACCCACAGTCAGACCATTGCTTGTGTGGTGTAGTATGGAGTCCACATTTTTTGTACATCAAATGCAAGGTGCAAAGGAGGGCAGCTAGATTTATCTGTGGAAAATATTCAGTAAGTGACATAATAAAGGAGCTGGGGTTGGGATGTCATTGGAAGAGTGTCAGGGGCTGTAGGTGGGGTATAATGCTGTTAGAATGGATATTGGTGGAATAATTCTGAGTGGTGTATGGAGCCTAAGTTGACCATGACCACAATCTGGCACTAGACTTTAGGTGATGAGGCCTGAGTGGATAAAATATCTAAACACCCACTTTGACCTAACAATTTACGACAGTTCAAATGTGAGCACTATCTTAGGCGTAATAGAACCTATGGTGACGTTTTGGATACTTGTCGATGTGTGGGGATCTTCTATGAAAATGTGGGTTATGATGTCTGTTTGATGACCAAGTTAGCTAAGGGCATTATGTCACTTTTATCGTGGTTAGTTGGATGAAGCATGCAATTACAATCAAATGTCACACTTGGTCCTGAATCCGAAGGTTGGCGTTAGATGGGAACATTTAAACCGAATGGAGAACTCCCCAGGGTCCTGATTTATTGAAAAATAATTTCCTGGAAAAGGAGGGAGAATTTTCCTGGAAAACTGCAGTAGAACCACCTTAAGTGAACATTTTGGTACCTGGCTACTGATTAGGAGAAGACTGTATGAGTTTTTGGTTTACTTTAACACACGAACAAAAGGTAACTGATCTGAGGTTTGAATGGGAATCATTGGAAAACAGAATGAAGTTTGGGGAAGTGCTGTGGGTATGTTGGCGATGAGGCTAGAGGTGGATCTTGGTGAAAGAATTAGGAATAGTGCACTGGATTTCTTCTATAAGGGAGTGTGTAAATTTTCTATATCTCCACCTTGGTTACAGGCGATGGTCTCAGGCATGTTCTGTGCTTAGCGTGACTCGATTTTTATAACATAGGACTGGCGTACTTCGATTCGACATGGGTGAAATTAGTAAGATTAACAGACGTATTTCGTTCCTGGAACATACGTGCTGTGCTGTAAAATACAGTTAAAGGTGTCAATCACTGATGTGTCACAAGGGATTGATTGGAATTTTAGACAAAGTACAGCTAAGGACACTCAATTTGTGATTGCTTACGAAAGCATACAGAATGATACATAGATTGGCCTGGATAGACAAACGACAAAGGTTTGACCTGGATGGCAACAATTACGAGTGTGATTAAATATTTTATACCACTGGCAGCAGAGATAAGTTAAAGAAATAAGGTGTCGTACTGATGCTAATATGAATTCATTCTTCCCTCACTGCATTCCATGAGCTTTGCCAAGCGAGGTCTTTAGAGACGGGAAAGGATGGGGGGCAAGGAATTCGGCCATGGTCTTTTAAAGGAAGCATCCCAGCATTTGCCTGGAGTGATTTTGGAAACCATGGAAAACCCAAATCTGGATGCTCGGAACCGGTGTCCTCCCGAATGCAAGGCCAGAACGCTAAATAATTTCATGAAAACAGGTACACATAGAATTCTTACTCGGTTTTATATCTGGAGTTTATGACTGTTTTTTTTTCCATATCGAACGTTAAAAGGAAGAATGTATGCTTTTCAAATTATTTTTTTATTCAATTATAACAAGTAAAGCTGGCGCCATACTCTCTAGGCGTGGAAATTACGTAACTTTGAGGAGTTGGAACGGCTTTTTCACAAAACACTTAAACACCGCCGCCGGACTCGAACCGGCGACCTTCGGCACTCTAGCCCCAACACTGCCGAGGTCGTTAGTTGAATTCTCTCTATCATTAACGCTGTTAACGATTAATTATATTGGAATCCCACCTTACTGATGCTTATTTCCTCTTTATATTCGCTCAGAGTTATAAACATCCTCGAATATCAGAACTGCATTGTAGATATGAATTTGAGCTAAGTCAGGACATTCATAGTTCATTATCACGTTTTAAACGTAAAAGTTACGCTTTCTCATGGTCTATGTCTTATTTTTTTTAAATACAAAGATTCAAGCAGTTTTTCTGTTCACCCAGAATGAAAAACTAAATTTTCGATTTTCGTTTTTAAAACACGTTATTCTGGCGAGGGATTAGGCTACCATAAAAGATTCTTATATTTGTTCTACGAAAACTGACATATAATAATTATTCTCATCTCGTAATAATTTCTTCTTGAACCGCAGTGAATTTCTATGTATCCTGCTGGAACGGTTTCGATGGCGCAACCCGATAGCAGGACACCTGAACAAATAACAAATACACATGAAATTTTTTGCAAGCCTGAGACTCTGCAATATGTATTGGACGCCCTAATTTCTTTGTCCGCCAGCCAGGCACCCAGCTATGCTTTCATAATGGTGGATGGCAAACACACACCAGCCTAGCTGTATCGCTCTGTAATGGAGCCATTTCGTAACCTGTCGGACTCCCGGTCAAACACGCGAGTGGCTTCGCAAACATCGAAATATTTCACGCATATTGCTACACCCGCTCCATCTAGTGACAAATGTCTTCTGCCGTGTGTCGCACCCTAGCGACAGTTATGCAAGTTATCGCGCATGTCGCAACAGGGTCTCGGCGGCCGAGCAAGTACGTACATGTCAACACCTGTGCAAATACGCCTTAGGCTAGGGTTTTCCCCCGCAAGACAAGGATAGAAGATTTGGTGGCGAAGTGGAATATCTCTGGACGGCGCATGCGCAGATGAAGTTTCTCGTTGCATCGGCTGTTCGGTGGAGACACCTGGTGGCAGGATGTGTGTATATGCTACATTGCAACATTTGTGCAGCTGGAATATCTACATCATATAGGACAAAATCGGAAATAATATCGCTGATTTCAGATTAACATTGTTGGAGATAAGTGAAATAACAGCTAGAATAAAGACTAAATAACAGTTATATATGTTTAATTTTAAAGCTGCGGTTGTCATGCCGTCAATGTGGCAACACTGCACTTGATTTGAATTTCCCGCCAACCGGAAGTGACGTCATGGAGGGGAGGGAGAAAAGGGGAAGGGAAGCCGCCATTTTGTGTCACGTGACCGGAAGTTGGGATTATAGAGCTCTCTTAATGTCCCCCTACTGCTACTCCATTTCTCTTTCCGTCCCTATTCCCAATCCAATACAGTTTATATCTCTTCCGTAATTCCTTCACGCTCTCCCACCTCCATCTTGTCTCTGCTAGTCCCAGTATATTCAATCTCCGTCTTTCCATCAAATCTACCCTTTCTTCAATCTTTCCCGTCAATGTTCTTATGTTTAAAGTTCCCATTCGTAATCCCTCTCGTTGTCCTTTTTCATTGCCAGGTCGTCTACTTTGGTAACTTTTTCCTAAGCTTGTTCCTTTATCTTTGAAAGCAACCGACTCATACTTGTACTGTTGGCTTGCTAGGCCTAACACAGTCAAGGATTTTCTTTCAGGGTTTATTCCCTTAGCCTTAGAAGATCCCTCTTCGCCACTAGGCAGTGGTGTTTCCTTCCAATTTACCCCCGGAGAAGATGGGTGGCCCGTTCCGCCATTTTCGCCAATCTGAAGGTCTCCTTCTCTGCCGAAAACTGCCGTTGATGACTTCCCCATATCTCTGGGCATGGGTTCCACACTATACCCTGTGGAACTGGTTCCTTGCCTGGACTTAGCCACCCTGTCACTCCAGCCTACTGGAGCTAGGATGTCCACCCCCGCAGCGTGGATGCGCCAAACAAGAATTACTCAAGTGGAGGTGACCCTACCTCCCTTGAGCCGGGTTAATGGTTGTGTATGATTCCACTAACCAAAGACGGAAAACCTACATGCTATTGTTAAAAATTTCTACTGAACTTATCTACATCTACATCTACATTCATACTCTGCAAATCACAAAAATTGTGGGTGGCAGAGGGTGCTAAGCACCAATCCTAAACCCGCCCATTCCAATCCCGAATAGTGCGAGGAAAGAAGGAATACATATAAGTATCAGTACGGCATCTTATTTCTCTAATCTTATCCCTCCGGTCATTGCGACCTAAATAGGTTGGCGGAAGAAGTATTTCATTGCACTCGAAATTTAAATTTTTTCGCATATTCTCCAATAAATTCGAACGCAAGTTACGTCGTCTGTCTTCCAAACTATTCCAGCCCAATCTATGTATCAATTCTGTGACGCTTTCATAAGGGCTGTAACAACAAGTCACGAATCTAGCGCTCTCCTCTGCACCCTCTAAACTGAGTCAATCAGAACCATACGGTACGGG
This sequence comes from Vandiemenella viatica, assembly GCA_031002005.1. Lineage (NCBI taxonomy): Eukaryota > Metazoa > Arthropoda > Insecta > Orthoptera > Morabidae > Vandiemenella > Vandiemenella viatica. The sequence continues at coordinate 13,937 of JARYHS010008271.1, forward strand.
TCCCAAACCCCACAACAGTAATCCAGATGCGGACGCACTAGTGTTTTATACGCTATCTCCTTTGTTTGAGCATTACAATTCCTCAAAATACGACCTATGAATCGTAATTTAGAATTTGCCTTGCCTACGACGGAAGTTACGTGTATGTCCCATTTCATGTTGCTTTGTACTATCCCCCCCAGATACTTCACGGAATCAACCGTGTCAACAGCTGAATTGTTTATTTTGTATTCGTGAACAAACTGATTCTTCTTGTTACTTATCCGCATTGCCTAGCACTTTTTGCAATTTAGTGTAAGCTGCCACTTACGGCACCAATCAAAATAGCATCCAAATCACGCTGAATTTCTATGCAATCGTCGGAGAACCTTATTTCCCTATAGATAACCGCATCGTCGGCAAACAATCGCAACCTGCATTTGAC